>OMKP01076272.1:0-13190 GCA_900302375.1 Bathygadus melanobranchus
CCGCGGCGACGTCCCTGGACCCGTCGTCCCTGGCGACGGGGTCGCTGCACACGGAGGACCCAGACGGAGGGCAGGAGATCCAGTACGACGAGGAGCAGGGAGGACCGGGCCTCGCGGAGCTCGCTGCTGACCGGCTGGTTTGTGTCCAGTCAGCAGCTTACTCTGCGCTACAGGAGGGATCCTTGTCATGTTTTCTCACCAAGTAGAGCCTATTGTGTGTGTGTGTGTGTGTTGCCACTTAGAAGATACACTTTTGTCAACACTTTGGACGGGGATGGGGGATTTTCCAACGATAAAGACGCTGAACATTTCTGGCTGTATACTGTACGGCCCAGGTGTACCTGGAACTAAAGCGAAATTGGCGTGTTTGCATCGGCTGTGGAACACGCGCGTGGCACGGCCCAGAGGACGACACGGTCAGTCACCCGGTGTTGTTGACCGAGTGCATCGAGGCGTCATATAGACGTACAGTAGATTAAAGATATAGACGTAGATGTTTTGTCTACGCGAACGCACCAATCAAACCTTTCGTTTGAAGTACATCGGGACTCGTGAATACTTGTGTTGAGTTGTTACCTTTCCTAAGTAGGATATACTTAAAGCTGCTTGAGAGAGTTGGCTGCACTTCACGTTGAAGTGGATTTTTTGTCCAAATTGAAATATTGACTATTGTCATGTTGCCAGATTGTCATGTTGCCAGATTCCAACTGAGCATGAGGGTCCTTGTCATGTCCATTTTTTTGTGTATCTTGATAATTCACTTTTATCCTCGCATCTTATGCATGCTGTGGGTTTTTGGAAAGGATGGTGAAAGTGATGAATGAATACGAGTTATTTAAGTGTTTCATTAGTATTTCTTTTTAATGCTTTTTGCTGGAGGGAACGCACATTTCAACCTAATAATTTTAAATTCTTGTCGGATCTGATTTAACAGATTTAATCTGAAATACTCTCCTATCATTTACTTCCAATTTACAATATTAGACAAGGGGTTAAAAAACAAACAATATTTGTTTTTACTATTTCTAGAAACTATATATTGTAATGGTTGTTTTGAGACTTGATAATACCGTGTGCGATAGTCAACTCATTTAGCAGGGAAAGTGTCGAAAGAAGATGCCAAAAGAAAATCAAAATGAAAACACAATGACTAAACCCTTCTGTTTTTAAATAAGCAATGAGAACAACATCCTTCCGGCTGAGCTGTGGTGAGATGCTGCGTATCCATGCACAGGACATTCATTGAAAGCACACTTTCTATGTATTTAGCATTTTTGTTTCCCCTGCCACTCATCAATGAGACTTGACTGAGGTTAGTTGATAAAGTTGACTATTTGGGGGTTAGGTTTTATACTTTTGGCCATATCCACTGATCGCTCAGTAACTGTAAGCTATAGGTCTACTCTGCTGACATTTTATTGAATTCTTATTTATTGAATGGGTTATCAAAACCTTTTTTTAATTGAAGACTTGCTTATCGGGTTAGGGTTAGGGTTAACCCTTGCAGCTGTTTGGTTGTGTTAATGAAGTGTGTTTTGTGTTGGGTTAGTATTTAAGTGCCTTAACCTTGATCTTAATGCTATTACGTTGCTCCGCAGGCTTCCTGGAGTCTTTGTGAACGCTGTCACTGTCTAACCCTCGACGCTGTCTAACCCTCGATGCTCTTCCCTCTCACTGTTTATCTTGACTGCTGTATGCAAACACAACCGTGGATCAAACTGTACCCACATGTATGTGAAACTCTTTCAATTTATGAATATCCTCTATCAGTATTGTATCTGTTTGATATTGTAAAACAAAAATAGAAAAAAAAACACTGAGTGATACACTGTGCACGTCCGTCGGCATTACGACTAATAATTACATAATTGTTGTAATTACAACATAGTCATTGTAATTAGTCATTGTAATTACAACGTAGTTGTTGTTATTACAATCATAATCGTCGACTATGTTGCAATTACAATGACTAATTACAACAATTACACTGACGGAACATGGTGTCAGAATTGTGATAAATCTATTGAAAAGCTTTTAATTCATCAAAGTGTATTTCTGCGCTTCAGTATTCATCAGATTTGAGTGAAATGTGGTGCAGGTCTTGAGCAGACAGAATAGTGGTCACTGATTATATTACTTTATTACTGGGAAGAAATGCGTTTAACTGACAATCTTATTAGAAACCAGAAGTCAAAGGTTCTTGGCGGGACAGTCGAGGCGGGTGGATGTTGACTGACGTGGTGGAGTCGTCTTCTCCACCCATAATGCTTTGCTTTCATTTATTTGGAGTGAGTGAAATATGTCGTGTTGAAGATATGGTTTTTATTACGTTCATATGTGCACTGTACTGTTCCTTGTTCGAGTTTGTGTTTTTTTTTTTCTTTTAAAATACAGTTAATGCAAATGTTAATTAAAGTTATTGAAACAAATTCTTCTGATCAGTCATCTTATTAGTTGCACGATACTGGATTCTATTTGACCTTTGAACTGGATGAGTAAAGGAGAAGGTTTTCCATTTAAATAAATATAAACCCCTGGACTCATTTGTTTACTTTATTGGGTAAACCTTTTTGCTATGAAGTGTTAAAGAATTCATATGAAATATAAAGTATATGATTTTTCTTTTATGGGCCTTTTAAGTCCTTGATAATGGCTCTTCTAAAGGGGTTTTTGTTCACTCACTCAAGAACTCAAGACGTGTTTTGCTGGATGACATGAGGCTTCTCTTATTGAGTTAGTCAAATGAAGTGGACCTGAAACATGGCAACACGGGGCAGCAGGAAACATGGCAACACAGGACAGCAGGAGTGGAAGGACGGCCAACACATCAACGAGGTGAGCATCTTCTTAATCTGACCGCATCTTAAAAACCCTTAAAATCAATACACATGTGTGATTGTAAATGTATGAGATATGAATTAGACTGAGTGAAAACTACATGATTTAAGCTTAAAGAACATGTGTTTGTTTTCTTCTGTGTGGGATACACGTCAAGTTATATGTTCTATATGATGAAATATGTTGCAATATCAATACGATTAGACATGGATAAACATTTTTAAACTTAATTGGACTTTTTGTCATGGGGGGTTTTACTGATGATGTGGTCGTGTTCCTCTCGTTTTCTACTGTTAAGGTCCTTTTTAGTCTGGACTGAGATGATATCCAACTTGTATTCTCTCTTCCATTTAATACAATAGAGAATATAATGCAATATAATTAATATTTTTCACATTTTAGATTTAGTGACATCAATATAGATTTCATATATGTTGTCCTATTCTCTTATTTGATGTTCTCAAACTGAAGTGGCTCCTGGCACATGGGATGTGCATGGAGATCTACTGTATATCCATGCAGTAGATCCACAATGCTGTCCAACCATGTCTTAGCTTCTGTCCGGGTCATTTGACTGGCAGCTGTAACTTGACCAGTTCCCCTCCAAAGGTCCGCCTGTGTTGTTCTTGCCTCTGAAGAAAGATAAACTTTGTGTGGCTAATAGTTTCTGTACTCTAAGTCACAAGTCTCCTATAAATGTGCACATGATGGTTGAGAGAGTGAAGAGGGGAGGGTAGACGTAGAGAGAGGGTGAACGATACAGCAGATAACATGGGCCACCGCCTCCCGAATGCACCGCTGTGCCCATGGCAACACCCTAAAGACATAAATCTTAAAACAACAGTTAGAGGGGGTGCAGCATAAGTCTGGCCCAGCATCACTCGCTGCATACTGTAATGATGTCATCGAGATACCACACGCAAATACTTGATCTATTTTTAGTCACTGGGTGTTTAACTATTTGCCAACGATCCTCACTGTGTTAAAATGAAATAGAGGAAGCTGAATGGATAAGTAGGTCAATATATGACCACCTGACCTTGTCACTATACATTATTATGGATGTATTTGGTTCACTTCGCAGATTTGTATTATTGCTTG
The DNA here is from genome assembly GCA_900302375.1 of Bathygadus melanobranchus. NCBI lineage: Eukaryota > Metazoa > Chordata > Actinopteri > Gadiformes > Macrouridae > Bathygadus > Bathygadus melanobranchus. Next base: position 3,940 of record OMKP01076272.1, read on the forward strand.
TCTGGACCAAAAAGGGGCAAACATACGAGATACATTGTCAATCACCTTTCCTATGAAATCAGAAGTGTTTACAGCTTGGCTCATGTAACTGTTGAGTGTTTATTTGGAGGCTTGGTTGCTATAAAGGAACACATGCTGCATATAACTAACATTAGAACATTTGGTGCCTCAGGGTTTTAATCTACTGCATGCCAGTCTTAAGCCTGGGAAGCTTTTTTCCTCTATGATCACTCGTCAACCATGAATCATGTTGCGAGGGACTCGATCCTCTCAACAAACCTGAGACACACAGACAATCCGGCCGAAATGTCACCGCTCTTGTGACTCTGATTCAGTCCTCCAGGCAAACTTTCTTTAGTCGCCCGTAAACAAAACAATCACAAGCACTCGGCCAGTTAAAAGTCCTGGACACAGGACAGACGCTCCCTGATTCTCAAGGCAGTAATTAGGATTAGATGATGTCCTAGACCAGGCTAGCTCTGATGATGTAACATGATGAGTTTAGATACCAGTTATAAAACCCTAAAAGGGCACATTATTTGGTGTTGTTTCATCTAGATGTATGGGGGTCACATCTGGATTAAATACGCCCTTGGTTCTGGACGATTGATCTTTTATTTTCCATGTGTTGTGACTCACCGGCGGTCGGTCATCAGACCACGTTAATTTTAGCCGCCACCACATTCCACTTGGACAGAATGTGAAGAGATAAAGAGGAGGGTGTCAACAGAGAAAGAGTGAGACCTATAAGGGAATAAATACAAGAGTTTGACAAAATCTAACGTTGAAAAGAATATTAAAAGACCTATCAGAGTAGAGTCTTGATCCATGGACTAATTTCGCCAAAATTAGGATTGTGGTACAGAACGTTGTATTCTTGATAACCCACTGTTGATTGATTTATGAATTCATATATAATTATGTGTTCTCTGCCATTTCCCCATTTCTAACAGTGAGCCGATAACCTAGCAACACCAATGAGCCAGAAACTGGACACAGTTCTGGAAAAAGAGGGGTGGTCCCGCGATGTCTCAGACTGTCTGGAGCAGACGGGGGAAACAGAAGCGTCAGTGCATGTAGAAGAAGCAGGAGAAGAAGGAGAAGGAGATGCCAACAGTCAGGCAGAAGGCAACAGCGGTTATGGGATGGCTCCAGGCAACACTCGTGGGATCAGTGTCAGTAACATAGCCATTGAGTTCATAGCGACTACAGTAAGCATAGACCCCCAAAGCAGGGAGCCAATGAAATCTATTCTCGCTCACGGGGAGCACCCTTCTTTCAAAACTAGAGGAGATCATGGGGGTGGGGTCAGAGAAGGTCCTTCCTTGTCACCAACAGCACAGGGGACTGTGTTCCGTCCTGTGGATACAGCGCAACATTCGGAGCGGACCGCAGGAAGGAAAACACGGACAACTGAAAATTTGGCGATTGGCGGAGCGGGGACCACCATGGAGGAGCAGGGTGAACTACATAAGGGGAGCAGGGGTCTGGCTGGCAGGATGCACAACAGAGATCCAACCGCTTCGACTGACCCTGGTAATGAGGAGGACTTTGTGGTTTTGGAGAAGGATGATACCTGGTTTCCATCTGACGGGAGATGTGAGAGTGATCATAGAGACGAGAGCGGACTGGAGAGTCACCAAGCCGCTTTACAAACGGAGTTGATGCCTTCAAATGTTGACCAGAATGGACTTCCACAAGCAAGTGGATTACAATCAAGTCAATCCCAGAGGTGTGGTGAGAAAAACAACAGAAGTATAGCACACAGAACGGATAATAGGGAAGAGAGGAAACGTCTGGGACCTGACGCTGTTTCAGTCACGGGCGACGCTATAGAGGCACATGTTACAAGCTTGAGCTCACGGGCCGTAATGGAGCTAAATCCGTCTGAAGTGACAGGCATCGGGTGTCAGCCAGAGGGGGCCAATAATACTAGAGCTGGCCATGTTCAGAAACATGGTGGTGGAGATGATACACAGGGCAGCAGGAAGCAGGACCCGACAACCAAGAGCCAAGCACAAGCTTCTGGTAAGACGGTTTTGAAATGCCCATCAACAGAGATACATGGGGGGCTGGTTAGAACCAACAGGAAGTGTTCCAAGGATATGGAAAACACTGAATCATCACATCAGGACGGGGAAATTAGACACAAAACTAAAGAGAAGTCGGAAAGTTTGGAAGCTCAGCAAAAGAAAGACAACAACAGTCATGAATCAAACGGTGAAACCAAACACGGACACAAAGGAAGTGATCGATGTGTACGGAGTCCGTTTGCGGATGTTGTCTCGAAGAGAGCCAAAGAAGACGTTCCGGGTAGCGTGGGTTTGTGTCGGACAGAAAGAGAGAAGGAAAATGACGAGCCGCTGACATGTGGATTCGACACTCACCTTCCTCAATGCAATAGCTGTTTTGTATCACAAGTGCCCGATGATCCTACAACCAAACAAAGCAATCTAACCATGGGTCCACTACCAGAGCACTGTGAAGAGAACTGGGGTGAGGAGATACAGACGGCAAGCCTGAAGAAGGAGGGCCACATTGTTATTTTCTCTGCGATGATCACCGAGCCACCTTGTGTCCATGTGCTGCCCCAGAGAGGCATGTCGTCAGCCTCTCCGCCCGCCGCTGAACGGAAGAATTCCCTGATAACGCCGGGGGATACGGCCACCTCATGTGCCTCGCAAGAAGAGATAAGAGAAAAGGCCAAAGCGAAAGGCCCACCACCACCCGTTCCCAAAAAACCTAAAAATTCCCTTATTAAGCTCCGAATGGCTCAGCTGAATACAAGCGAGGTTAAGAGAAGAGGCAAGAGCCGTGAGGATAAGGAAGAGAAGATGAAACGGAGACACACGGTTGATTTTAACACAGGCATTCCGCAGAGCGTAGCGACAAATCAGGACATGTGCTTGTTTTGGGACGACATGGGGACATACACCATGCCACCCAACATACACCGCCAGTCACTTGACTGTCATCTTGAACCCGGGAGAGGGCAGAGGCCACGGAACATCAACCATAACTTCAGAGATATGATCAATTTTGACTATTGCAGTCGTATGCAAAAGCTGTCCCCGGATTGTGACCTGAAAAACATGGACATGTGGCTGGAAGAATCTTTTGTGGACAGGCAGTGGCGAGGTGAAGGGTCTCCTCCTCCTCCACGGAAGCCCCAGAAGCCATTGAACACCTCAGAGACGCCGGCAGTTCCTGGAGTTACAGAAGACGATGAAGTACCACCATCGAAGCTGCCCGTGGTCTTGAAGAAACGGGCGGTGCGGCCTGAGCCTGGATGTGATGTCACCCAGGTGGGGTCCAGAGAGCACCGCAGGGCCGGTGACCGTACAGACATCGCCGGAGCGGACCACCGCAGGGCCGGTGACCGTACAAACCACAGCCTGGAGGAAGCGAAACACGAGAACAAGGGGACCTCCTACAAGCCTGTGGCAGAACTCGTCCAGGAAACGAACCAACTGCACCGAGGACTCCGGCGTCCGGGTTCGAGTCCAGACGGAAGCAGCAGGGTTGGGGTGATCGAGCACGGCAAGAGCATCAAGGTGTCTCAGATGAAGGATACCTTCGATGTCCCCAAGAAACCGAGGAGACCTGTGGAGAGACCACCAGAAGTGAAGCCACCGCAGAAGAAGGGTAAGGCTTGACTCATATTATTCTCTCCCATCCTCTCTCTCATTCACTCACTATCTCTCTCTACCCCACTCTCTAACTCTCACTCACTCACTCACTCACTCACTCACTCACTCACCCACTCACACACACACACACACACACACATACACACACACAGCAGAGTGAAGGAAGTCGTTATCCTGCAGAATGACCCTCACTCAGTTATAACGTTTAAGTGAGAGCATAGGCATCTTATAAAGCTTGATGTCCGACAGAGAGATGACAGGATACTCCTGGTATTCAGGTAGAAAGGTGATTCCTTCACAGAACGGTTCCTTACGGTCCTCATAAGAGTTACTTTCACTGTTGTTCAGACTCTTCAGGGTAAACTTGTTCATGTTTTCATCAGGGTTGATTCATGGAGGACAGATGGCTGGCTCCCTTCAAACAGTCCATTAAAAACATTTTATATTAGATATATGTTCATATTACTTGTAGCCTATTGCAGGCCTATTTCATTCTGATTGTCACGTTATGATTATTCTATTTAGTTAAGTTATATAGTTATTTACAATATATTATGTGATTGCTGTCCTATAGCTTGAAATGCTGCTTACTGTGACTGTGTGTGTGTGTGTGTGTGTGTGTGTGTCTGTGTGTGTGTATAGGTATAATATTTCCCGACAGGGTAAACATGTATGTAAGTCTCTGCTATGTCGTATCCTAGTAGCAGAGCGTGGCCCCGGTCAGCCAATCGCGGAGGTTCATTGACTTCAACCAGACACCATCAGTCACTGAAGGAGTCCTCCATCCAATCCTTTCCTCGCAAAGCCAATAGGGGGGGTGTCTCGTGTGCGCATGTGTTAATGCCAGGCGGCAACGTATAGGGCTGGAATTAATAACGCTGAGAATTGGCGAGGATTGCTCCAGACTTGTCCGGTGAAAGGCATGGTTTTATAAGACCAGAACCATCCCGAACCATCAGCCGTCCAGTCGCTGCGTCCGGCTCGGATCGTTGCAGGAGGACGGAGAGGAAGAGTGTGGACGTTGTGGGGAACAAGGGCGCGCCTTAACAAACACCCATGTGTTCTGATTGATTGTCTCGTCCGTTCAGAAAAACTGTGCGTAGATTTAGAAGGTAAGAACCCCGTCGACGGGTGTTTTTTACGCTCGGTATTCCGCAGCTCGTTTCGTCACAGAGCGGCTTTCTGAATGGAGCCGCGGCGGCGGATGAAAGGAGCCTTGCGTCATAATGGATCTCTGCGGGTGGTCCAGGGCTGGCGGTGCCGTGCCTCTGCTAACTCGAACCCCGCTCACCGTGTCGTGAAATCCATGCAGTGCTGACGCATATTCGCTAATGCGCACGCATCGTCGTGTAACTCTTCTTTAGAAAGGTTATCAATCAAACGTGTCGGATGTGTTTTTTGTGAAACGCCCCCCCTCCTCCCGTCAAACCCCGTCTTTCTCCTTGTGTCTGTTGTTCAGTCGACTGCACGTTTCATTGTAGCAGAGCAATGCAGCTGTCGATATGATGTGTCCACCCTGCTCCGTCTGACTGGATGTAATGCACGCGGGAGATATTGTAACGCCAGTGTTTCTCTCTATAGTCTGTAGCATCTACAACACGGTCTATATGTTAATGCGATGGGAGAGTCTTGGTGCGTTAACAACAAAGGATCTCCGATGTCCATCATGTACAATAATCCGAGAGTAACGGTGGACAGAAGGCCATTTAACTTGAGCAACCAGGAGCCTTCGGTTTAGGAGGAGAAAGTGGTAGGAGCATTTTGCAGGAGGTAGTGGAGGATTAGTCCATAGATGAGCTTCTACTGTGGGAAGCTGCACTCTGTGATGGAACACTATGTTCTGCCGGGGGCCATCTTCTCATATGAGTCATATGAGGTCACCCCCCACCCCCCCAATCCTATGTCAATAGAAGAGCATCTTGGAGGTACTGAAACTCTCAGACGTGTCCTAGGTCACACTATCAGGTTATGCAAGAAGAGCAATGCATTCAAATTGGATTGGCCATAGCTTATTGGGCTGTGCACATTCTTCCACATGTCTGTGATGCTGTTGCCCTGTAATCTGATCTCATGTTGTGCAGCCTGACTTGATTTTCAGATGTTCTGCCCCGTAGAGGCATGTTCGTAGCCTCCTGAAGGGGGAGGGGAGGTTCACGTTACATGGTTAATTACATTAATAATTACGTTGATTACGTTGCTTATTTGTGTAGCAATACAGCTTAACCAAACCTCTGGTCTAAACTTTACATGGTAAATTAAAATATTTCTAATGCTAAATTACTCTTAAGATAAAAAAACAACAGAGACATTCTTACTGAACAGATGTAATGCCAAGCAGAAAGAACATCCACGCATCTGTAATCAAACTCTACATTAAAGTATGTGTATAACCCTAGTGTCTGATGCTAACCATAACCCTAACCCTACTGACACTAGGATCATCAGCATGCTGTACTGTTGTCTTATTGTAAATAACCTGAGAAGGTTTTACTCTACTTTCTCATGACTCTTTTGAGTGACTTGACATCATTCCTCCGTATATGAACAGAACAGGCGATATGAACTTGTAAGAGCTAACGATTTTATTAATTGAAGAGTTAGGAGCTAACGGTTCTTCTCGTTATGCGCAGACATGTTAAGGCGTGTGGTGCGACAGAGCAAGTTCCGCCATGTGTTCGGCCAGGCTGTGAGGAACGACCAGATCTATGACGACATCCGCGTTTCCCGGGTGACGTGGGACTCCTCCTTCTGTGCTGTCAACCCCAACTTCGTCGCCATCATCATCGACGCGAGTGGGGGCGGAGCCTTTCTGGTGCTCCCGCTACAGAAGGTGAGCATTTAAAACTACAACTCTAAAATAAACACATGCCCATTTGTAGCTCAGAACTGTGACAGCTCTACTTGTATTGAATACATGCTTCATTCATCTCTCCACATTATACAGGCCAAACTTATGTAACGTGTTTGTACCACTGAGGTGTGAATCATTTTGAGTGAACTGACAGATAAGTGACATGGTTCTACCCTCTAACCATGTGATGCACCCATGGGAGAAGGGTGAGATTGCATTAGTCCAGGTGAGCTGGACTAATGCCGTGTGAAAACATCTAGTCATCTAGACATCGTAGTGTTAGTGTAAGGGTTAGGGTTAGGTATGGGGGTTAAGTTAGTTGGGGTTCCTTCTTGGACAACCTTCGCTGCTAGGCGTCGTCCTGTGGACTGAAGCTTTGCTTGGTGGTTGGATTTCATAGTGGAAGTCTCCCCAGCACGGACATAGACAACTTCTCTGGGTAAATTGATTGATTATCAATGAAGGCCAAACGAAGGAGAGATTATGTTGGACTCCTCTGCTTTCACTCATTGATCCTAACTTTTAACTTGGGTGTCATATGGCTTTTATGTCTATCCAGGGTGTCATTATAATTGTCAATTTATAGTCTAACACCAGGAAACTAATACATATATTACAGGAGAACGAGGTGCTTTGAATTCCTGTCTTTTAAGGAATCCACGTTCTACATTTATAAGTTGAAGGTTAAAAAGATGGCAAGCTAATCTTGGTACTTTGTAGAAGTCTAAGCTAAGTGTGTTGTGTTCCAGACGGGTCGCATAGACAAGACCTACCCCACAGTGTGTGGCCACACAGGCCCTGTGCTGGACATCGACTGGTGTCCTCATAATGACCTGGTGATCGCTAGTGGCTCTGAAGACTGCAAGGTCATGGTAAGGAACATAACTCTTATGTTTACTTTATTACTGTCTCTGATGCTAATCCCCTCCAGAAATGATGCAGTCATCCCTTCTTCTGGTGGTTGTTGTCACGGTAACTGTCTCCCCGTCCCAGGTGTGGCAGATACCGGAGAATGGACTGGAGGAGCCTCTGTCGCAGCCGGCCGTGGTTCTGGAGGGTCACTCCAAGAGGGTGGGCATTGTAACCTGGCACCCCACGGCTCGCAACGTCCTCCTCAGTGCAGGTAACCGTCCCACACCCACCCCCCAGCACTTCCTCTTCATCACCAACAGGGTTGACACCCACCCCCCAGCACTTAAAGTCCTCTTCATCACCAACAACGCTGCAGCGGTGTGAGGCCGGCCAGGTTGAACTCCAGGGACTACATTTCACCTGAAGAGACGAATGAATGATCATTTAATATAATTATGATAACGCTGTGCTGCTTGGCAACTGGTGAGAAACTAAATATCAACGCAGTGTTTGGCAGACGCTTTCATTCAAAGCGAATTACAATAAGTAATAACATAAATCACACAATCAACACATAGGTTGAGATTTGAAGCAGGAATGTCAGGAGGTGATGTAAACATTATAACATTAATAATATAATAATAATATTATACGCATACACCTGAACATTTCTCTGTGTTAAACCCCTTAACTGGAGCACACGTCCAACCGACGAAAACCCAGAACGTGTTTGTTCACATTACAGGACACACTCTTGCTTTGCTTCAAACAAGAATGGATTACCCTGGGACCCAATGGGATCCCCTGGGACCCAAGGCAAATCTCATGGAAATGGGTGTTTTTCTTATTGGCTGCGGGCAGTGGGTCCCAGTATTTATGATGAACAAGAAGGATGGAGAAGATCAGACTTTAAACTAGCTGGTTGTAGGCCTTCTAATAATAATTATAATAGTTACATTAATACATGTTCTAGGGTTCTTCTCTAGGGTTGTGGCAAGGGGGGGGTGTTCATAGTTTTAATACGATACCCAAAAGCTCTTCCAATAATAATAATAATAACAATCAATCCTACATGCTGTAGTTTTGTTTTTTGCATTTTGAAGATAACATAACAAAGTGAACCGCTTTAGAAATGGAAAGGAAACGTTTCCTGAGTGTCCTTTACATACAGTTAGTTAGTTACCTACAGAGTTAGCGTTGCATTGGTGTGGACATTTTTCAGCGCCAGTGTTGAGATACTAGACATTTGATGTAAAAGATGTTGGGCCTCATCCAGCCACTGTATCCTGACATGTGGAGGGGAGGGGAGACGCACTGCCGTCGTCGTGGCAACAGAGATGAAGCCCATCATGGAACTGTAGCGTTTAACATAGAAGCTGAGATGGGGAACACACACATCCAGCTGGAGTGGGATTAAGACAACAGGCCCGCTACATAAACATACATATATCTAAACTCAACATCTCAAGCTCTGTTGGAAACTGGATCTCCAGCAAACGGCCCAGGAGACCAAGCTACAGAGTCTCCTGGATCACAGATAGGGCTGCGCTTCGTGGCACGGTGGCTCAGTGCGTAGCACTGTTGCCTCACAGCAAGAAGGTTGTGGGTTCAAGTCCCGCATGGTGCAACATGTCGGGGCTGGTTCCCGGGCCTTTCTGTGTGGAGTTTGCATGTTCTCCCCGTGTTCACTCGGGTTCCCCCCATAGAACCCCACAACAAAAACATGCAGAAGAACAGATTGCTCTTCGGTCCTGTCCCTGACCACGACAGGACTGAGCGCTTGGACTTGGTCCCCGGGCGCCTTACTGATGGCTGCCCACTGCTCCTGGCTTTCCCTGGGGGAGGATGGTCAGGATGGGATAAACGCAGAGAAGGCATTCCACCGGCGACGCCAATAA
>OMKP01076275.1:5905-25403 GCA_900302375.1 Bathygadus melanobranchus
AATATTTTTCCCCCCCCCCCCCTCCTCCTCCTCCTCCTCCTGCTCCTGCTCCTGCTCCTGCTGCTGCTGCTGCTGCTGCTGCTTTTTCCAACATTTTTAAAATGGTGTTCTCCCTATCTTTGGTCCCAGGAATCCCTGCGTGAATTCCCTGTGAAACTTTGCCCGTACCTTTTCATCATTGAATGTCAAAATGGCGGCCGGTGGCTGCTCATTACCCCCCCTCATGGAGCTCTTCCACCCCCAACTGTTCCATTTTTTTCCCTCCCCCATCTTTTCTCTCCATCATCGCTCTGCTTTTTTCAACCCTCCCTAACAATGACTTCCCAAAATTTTCCATCTTTACATTTTGGAGTTTTGATTTTTTTTTTTTTGTATTCCCTTCTTTTTTTGTTTTTTGTTTTTTGCTTGATATTTTTTTTTTTTTCTGTACATTTTTTCCTTTCATACATAATGAAATGTATGTGCTTTTGGTATTTTTTTTTATACCAAAAGTGATCCGTTCATGGTTTTAAATAAGGTGGTAAGCTAAGTTATATCGCTCTTGGTTCTAAGCTAGTGAAAAATGCCATTTTAATGGAATTTTCACCTTTATAATGTATTTTTCACTACATCGTTTCAACAAAATGGAATAAAAACAGAAAATAACTATCTTCTTTTTCTTTTTTCTTAGCTGAGTAATGCCACCAAAACAGGGGTAAGTTGAATATCAAACGTGAATAAACTCTTTCCATTAATTCATAGCCTTTCACATGAACTATATGTTGTTTGACATGATGTCTTTACATTAATGTTTATTTTGTTTATTAATATTTGACCACAGGGCACGTTGGAGGACCAGATCATCGAGGCCAACCCCGCCATGGAGGCCTTTGGCAACGCCAAAACACTGCGCAACGACAACTCGTCCCGATTTGTTAGTACACATTTAATAATAAATACCGCGTGGATAAATATGTACATAGTATATCTGTATATATATATTATATATACATAGTATATAGTGGTTCTTAACCTGGGGGTCATAATCCACAGGGGGGCACAGGGAGGTCGTGGGAAAGGTAGACCTTGAGTAAAAAAAAGTTTTTTTTAAATGAATAATAATTACATAATTAAAATATTAATCACTCATTTTTAAATATGAGTGAAAGTGAAAATGCCATAGCCATTTATGTGCTCCACAAAGCATATTCACAGATTTAATCATTCATTTTCACTTAATTTCATTTTCACAACATCAGAAAATGTGAATCATTTACCCTCAAAAGTGCTAACACACACAAAAAGGTTAAGAGCCACTAATCCTAACACATATGATCTGATCTTTAGTCCTCGTGTGTATTCTGCATTTCCTTCATACAGGGCAAGTTCATCAGGATCCACTTCGGACCCACGGGCAAACTAGCCTCGGCTGACATTGACATATGTGAGTTTCAACAGACGCTTCAAATGTATTCACACGGCGTGTGGAGTTCTTCTCCACGCATCGTAAAACACACACGTGTTCCTCCGTTCATCACACCACAGATCTTCTGGAAAAATCCAGAGTGATATTCCAGCAGCCGGGAGAGCGGAGCTACCACATCTACTACCAGATCATGTCTCAGAAGAAACCAGAACTTCTTGGTGAGTTCCAGCCGCCGCTGACATGATATGCTGTCGCCTGGGAAACCAAAACGCACGGTTGACACTGAGGCTCTGCCCGAATCTCCACCCTAGTATACTGTGTAGCAGGCGAGAGTAGTATGTCCCAAATCATACTTCCACGTAGTATGCAAAAAAACAGTATGTTAAAAGTGCCCGGGTGGATAACCCACAATGCATTTCAAACGTTATTAATAACCTCTCCAACCATGAACGAGTAACCCCAATGAACAGGCAATAGTAATTATTAAATAGTACTATTATTATTGCAATCATATATGTAAACATATCGCACTGAACTTACTTTTGGCTCACATACTAATAGTACGCCAGAGAACAGTACATACCGTAGTCCGTAGTACACAGTTTGGGATGCAGCCTGACAGTCCTGGCCGTCCTCCACACAGACATGCTGCTGGTGTCCACCAACCCCTACGACTACCACTTCTGCTCCCAGGGAGTGACCACGGTGGAGAACATGGACGACGGGCAGGAGCTGATGGGCACCGACGTAAGAATTGACGTTTTTTCGTCTCACATTAGAATAAAAAGAAGAAGAAAAGAAGTACGGTTAGGATTGCTGTTCAGCAGCAGAGGGATGATCTCACGTTGTGACCTCACTTCCTGTCACTCTCTCTAACCCGCAGCACGCCATGGATATCCTCGGCTTCCTGCCTGAGGAGAAGTACGGCTGCTATAAGATAGTGGGCGCCATCATGCACTTTGGCAACATGAAGTTCAAACAGAAGCAGCGTGAGGAGCAGGCCGAGGCAGATGGCACTGAAAGTAAGCACCGCGGTAGTGGATAGGACAGTGTAGCGGTCGTGTGTTCAACTCCCCCAATGTACTGGGTTCGATTCCCCCAATGTCCACCGCCTACCTGAAGGTCAAGAGGCCCTAACCTTCTACCACCTCTTAATGGCTTGAACTCTCTGTGAGTTGCTTGGGGTATAATACTAAATAGTGTTGAGATTATAACCCATGTAAGTTTAGTTTATTTGCAAAATAAAAAAAAAATTAGTAAGTCGCTTCGGATAAAAGCATCTGCCAAATGCTCTAAATGTAAATGTAAATGTAAATGTAAATTAATAAATACACATGGCATAAAAATTCCAGAATTAGCCAAGAGGCTATTTTTCATTGGTAGTCCAAGGTGTTAAAAAGGCTTCCTAAAATACATCAAAGCAAAAACAGGACATGCAGTTTAACGATTGGAAAAGGACACATGGTTGTTAAAAGCAGTAAAAGCTTAAATAAAGAACGACATTGCAAACAAACATACATATAGACCTACTGGTTTTGTTTCCACCAGGTGCTGACAAGGCCTCCTACCTGATGGGAGTCAGCTCAGCCGACCTCATCAAGGGACTGTTGCACCCCAGGGTGAAGGTGGGCCACGAGTACGTGGTGAAGGGGCAGAACGTCGAACAGGTGGGGGAACAGAACCGAGCACAAAGTACTTGGATTTCTCTTACTGTCTGTAGTTGTATTCACTGTCCCCAAGACAACATGTTTACTTTGTGGAGATACGGTGTGATACCGTCACGCTTATGATTAGTAAATTAAATTAGAATTTAAATAGAATTGTGTTATAACCCTTTTGTATCACATGGGGTGAAGCGATGACATTGTTTGCATAATTATGCTATTGTTAGAAGGTGAGCGTCTCCGTATGTCGACGTTATTGTTTTAAGCGTGGACAACAAATGACACGAGGCAGAACAAAAACCGCTGGCCTGAATACGAACAATAATCCGTGCAAATGAGGGATCTCAATTTGATCCAGACAAAAGAATCAGTGGGCATTTACAGCGCTCCCGTCTCCCTGCTCCACGATGATCACAGTGTGACAATGGCCTCGCTCCTGAAAACCCAACAGGGTTAATGCACTCACCTCGTCCACTTACGCTCTCGCAAGCGGTTACCAAGCGATAGAGGCCGTCCACGGCCGTGTCCCTCATGCGCGTGTGTGCGTGTGTGTGAACGTGTGGGTGTTGTAGGTGAACTATGCCGTCGGCGCCCTAGCCAAAGCCACGTACGACCGGATGTTTAAATGGCTGGTGGGTCGCATCAATCGGACCCTGTACACCTCCCTGCCACGGCAGTACTTCATAGGAGTGCTGGACATCGCCGGCTTCGAGATCTTCGATGTAAGCCGCTTTTTAAAATATTTTAATTTTACTTTTACAATTGATTCTCTGATTTCATCATAATTGAACGCATTGAGGAAAAGGGTAGGTTTTCTGCTCTGGTTTTTGGTATCCACGGGTCTTCTGGTCGGCACACAGTTTATCCTCTTTGGTTCAATAGCCGGACTAATCTATGTACTGTCTTGGAGTGCTTGGTCATTTCTACTGCTTGCTCTGAACTCCTGTTTCTTTCTGCCATCACAGCTGAACAGCTTTGAGCAGCTGTGCATCAACTTCACCAATGAGAAACTGCAACAGTTTTTCAACCACCACATGTTCATCCTGGAGCAGGAAGAGTACAAGCGAGAAGGCATCGAATGGACCTTCATCGACTTTGGCCTCGACCTGCAGGCTTGCATCGACCTCATCGAAAAAGTACAAAAATGCATTGTTGTTCCCAGTGGATAAGCTTTGCTATCTGGCAGTATAGCTCGTCTGCGGCTACCAGTCACTGGTTTAAATATTCTTCCATTTTTGTTTTGTTTGTGTTAAGCCCCTGGGCATCATGTCCATCCTGGAGGAGGAGTGCATGTTCCCCAAGGCCACCGACAGCAGCTTCAAGGCCAAGATGTATGACAATCACGTTGGCAAGACACCAAACTTCCAGAAGCCTCGGCCGGACAAGAAGCGCAAATACGAGACCCACTTTGAGCTGGTGCACTACGCCGGGGTGGTAAGTACGGCCACAGGAAATCAACGTAATTTGTCTTCGCGCGTCAGGGTGATTTCTACCTAGACGGTTGTTATGGCGAAGATAACGGAGCTTCGTGCGTCGCTACACAGGTACCGTACAACATCTTCGGCTGGCTGGAGAAAAACAAGGACCCGCTGAACGAGACAGTGGTGCTCTGCTTCCAGAAGTCCGCCAACAAGCTGCTGGCCAGTCTGTATGAGACCTACATCAGCTCAGACTCAGGTAGAGTGAAAGGGACAAGCGCAGACTCCCGCTGTGGCCTTCTGATCAGATATTATGAGACGTTTTAGTCCTCTGCACTTTAAATGGATTCCTCTGTTGAATGTCCCATTGCAGCAGAGTCCAAAACAGGAGTCAAAGAGAAGAGGAAGAAGGGGGCTTCTTTCCAGACAGTTTCTCAGCTTCACAAGGTAATACATAAGTCTTTATTAAATACTACCACTGTATACCCATGACTATACTGTAGGTACACCAATGAAGTATGTATTGCTATCATATTTTTTGCACATTCTTGCACAAACTACCGATTTTGCACATATTTCTTATTATATATTTTCATATTCTGTATTGTAAATATTTCTATTTGATCTATTTTGTATTTGTTTCTTGACTTGAGTACTTGTTTTTTACTTCTACTTTCTTATTTTTCTATGTTTATTTTATGCACCAATGTACCAAGGCAAATTCCTTGTATTGTGAAAACTGATTCTGTATGTGAAAAGTAGTTGATATGAATGTCGACAGATGTATTCTGCTATACAGGATGTGTAATTCGTACAGTCCCTACCAACAATCTGGGAGGGAGGCAGTTAAGACTTGCAGTGATGTTTAGGGCAATGATCACATGAACATCACTTTAAGTCTGTGCTGGCTCCCCTCTCCGTCTGCACCACAGAAACCTTGTGAGGTAAACACACTGTCTGGGCAACAGCATCACACCTCATGTTGGGAGAGAGCGATACTACAATGTTATGTCAGTGTGTCCGAGACATAGGAACGCGGGCCGTTGATGAACGATCTGTTCATTTCTCATCCTTGTCTGTGGTCTTCTTGGTCCGCAGGAGAACCTGAACAAGCTGATGACCAACCTCCGCAGCACTCAGCCCCACTTCGTCCGTTGCATCATCCCCAATGAGAGCAAGACTCCAGGTACAAGATTCTCTCACTAGCACAGTGTTCAGTCCCAATGCACAAAATGGTGATAGTACTATTGCACTTTTTATTCTAGTCCACAAAGTTGTTGACCATCACCAGGATAGGCAATATCACCAGGACTTAACAAACCTAACAAAAGGCCAAAGGTGCTGTATAAAACAGACAGTAAAACTAGCTGGCGTAGAGTTGATGCATGACATGCTGTGCCCTCCAGGGATCATGGACGCCTTCCTGGTTCTGCACCAGCTGCGCTGCAACGGCGTCCTGGAGGGAATCCGGATCTGCAGGAAGGGCTTCCCCAACCGCATCGTCTACGCCGACTTCAAACAACGGTGAGAGACGTCCACTCACTTGAACCACCTCCATGGGTACTTTCTCATACGTGAACACAATGACACCTTCAGTCACGTCATATAACTGATGTTCTCCATTCATGCAACAGATATCGCATCCTGAACCCACAAGCCATCCCGGATGATAAGTTTGTGGACAGCAGGAAAGCTTCCGAGAAGCTCCTGGCCTCCTTAGATGTGGACCAAAACCAGTATAAATTTGGCCATACCAAGGTACGTGGCCGCACCAAGGCCCAGACTTCAGACCTACTTCTTGGTTGGGTCATTATTGAGCACCACTGTGTCCAATTATGGCAGGTAACCACTAACTGTCAAAATAGACACCAGCTTGAATAAAACTCAAGAGTCTTATTGACCGGTGAATGATGCAGACTCCCTTTTGAACGAACTTCATTTGTAAGTATTTGTCCTATTTGACTTTGACCCTAGGGTTACGCCAGCGGCACATTTGTTAAAGGTTACGTTGGCTAATTTTGAACCTAAATATAAACAGATTCCTGCATACCTGCAATACCAGAGCCGTAAATAAGAGTGACCTCTGAGCCATGTGACGTTTAAAAAAAAACAACATTTTTCCATGTGCTCACCTCAGTTATCGTATAATTAGAGTGAACAGATTAGTGTATTAGTAGCTTTTGATATTATTTTACATTGTTAATGTATTTATTATTATTTATATTATGTCAAGCTTCTCCTTCTGGCTGGGTGGTGGGTCACCACCTTTGAATATGTTAACCAATAAATCGTGAGGCTCACTCATATAATCATGTACTGTGAGGAGCCATGTGATTTAAACCTTTTTTTTGCGTATTTTGAAACTTAATCTATGCTTATTCCATCCTATTATATACTATTGTATATGTTTTTGAGGAAATCCATGTGTTGAAGTCAGCATTAGTATTTAGTCATTTAGCAGACGTTTTTATCCAAAATGACTTGCAGGGAATTCCAGACCCATATCATTAAGTAGCCGGTAGGTCGCTATCGACCTCAAGAGCTCAAGAGTTATGCTTTACAGTTCGACTGTGGACACTGGCTCATTGGAAATCCAGAACTGTTTCATTGCATTAAATCCCCTTGGTTCACCAGTCTCATGTGTGTCCTCCAGGTGTTCTTCAAGGCGGGGCTGCTGGGCGTTCTGGAGGAGATGAGGGACGAGCGTCTGGCCAAGATCCTCACCCTGCTGCAGGCCGCCAGCCGCCGCAGGATCATGAGGATGGAGCTGCTGAAGTTGATGGAGAGGAAGTAAGGGAATACACACACTTTAAAATGTGTGGCATGAACCCTGCCAGGGTTAAGGGTTTGATTCCCATTGCGCCAGTGTCCAGAGTGTACACACTCTGGGCTCTTTGAAAGGCGCTCTGGATCAAAGCGTCCATCACATGGCCTCTGATATATTGTATGAAATAAACATAACCCCCACCCCCACCCCGGTTGTAAATGAGGCGGCAGGGTGGCCTGCTTAGTAATCCCCTGCTGTATGGAACGCTATAGAAATATTCCCCGGTTGGTTGATACCTCGGAGCAAGGAGGTGAAACATGCCAGCAATGCAAATGAACTCCCCTGCCGGTTGCTGTCTCGCAACAGGTTCCATAGGCATACATCAGCCACGGGCCGTCATACAATACACCTTAGCACTCCCTCCCTGGCTGCAGTATGCGTGGCATGCGAGGAGCAGTGTTATTGGCGTGTGTGTGGCGTGTGCTTGTCCTTTTATGGTTCTGCGGTGGCATGCGTGTGGCCTCTTTGGTGGTAAGGGCTGCGGTGCCTCGTCCCCCCTCACCTCCTCTCCCGCACTCACTCTCCGTACCAAACAATGCTGGCGGTGTCCTCAGAGCCAGGTGGCGACATGTGTCAAAAAGTGGCAGCTGCTCAGGCTGCTCGCCTAAAAATATGGTGCCCTGGATGGCCCGGGCCTCTTTGTCCCGGCGCCTGCGCTCCGGACTGATGCATTGGGGTGGGGGGGATATATGGCACGCAACAAAGGATTAGACCCCGCGTCGGTGTGACAGGTGGTGGTCGGTTCCTAAATAAACACGGAGACGCTCACCTTCGAAAGGCCCACCGACCCCCAGTCATGTCAAAAACGCCATTCGATTCACGGCCCGCTCTCCCCAGCACCCCCACAACCCTGATTTAGACACCTCCCAATGTACCACCTCTACACCATACGAGTTGGTCCACTGCCGTCATGTACTTGTACATACACACACTGGTACCAAAGT
The DNA here is from genome assembly GCA_900302375.1 of Bathygadus melanobranchus. Taxonomy (NCBI): domain Eukaryota; kingdom Metazoa; phylum Chordata; class Actinopteri; order Gadiformes; family Macrouridae; genus Bathygadus; species Bathygadus melanobranchus. The sequence continues at coordinate 14,164 of OMKP01076275.1, forward strand.
ACGCGGCTAATCTACGATGGTTTCCATACAGGATCATGTCCCACTAGTAGCCTTCATGATGAGTCCTATTACCCATATAAATAGCAGCATTGGGGAGTTGATATCTTAAAATCTCCAAAGAGGCATGTTAGGTGTCATGGATCTATGGACAGGATCATGCTACTGTATCAAGAAACGCGTGAGCTTTTTCAATCAAATCAAATAAAGACATTCGCTTCAGTGTTTTAGCATGCCTGAGCGACAGTAGCCCCAGGTTGTAAGAGCAGGTTGTTAAGTAACTTTATGGTTTCTGGTTTTGAGTTTTGAGCAATAGCCTATTGCACATCACCCTAACTGGTTAGGTGTTTTATTAAAACGGTTTATTGTAAAGGGCTTAAAGTAGGCTCTTGATAAAATGTAATTCATTGACATGTACAGTATACTGTGAATATACTTTAAATCCCATTATAAGGAAATGGGTTTGTTCCTTCAAATATAGAAATTCAGAAATCAGAGTATTTTTGTCTAGATGATCCATCCTCCTCCTCTCTCAGGGAGGCCCTGATGATAATCCAGTGGAACATCCGAGCGTTCAACGCGGTGAAGAACTGGCCTTGGATGAAGCTCTTCTTCAAAATCAAGCCTCTGCTGCGAAGCGCCGCCACTGAGAAGGAGATGGCCGCCCTGAAGGACGAGATGACTCGGCTCAAGGAGGCCCTGGAGAAATCTGAGGTCAAGCGGAAAGATGTGGAGGAGAGGCAGGTCAGCCTGACCCAAGAGAAGAATGACCTGTCTCTGCAGCTGCAGGCAGTAAGAGCAGTTCTCTAAGGCATTTAGACACTTCCTTCTGCATCTTGGAAGCCACAGGCTTGCTTATTAGTGTAACAATGAAATAGATTGATGACATGGCGCAAAAAAATGAAGACACCTTCTGTTTTGTGAAACAAAAACTTCAACAACACTTATTGCACTGATCCAACATTTATACTACCCTAATTTCCTATCTGGGATTAATAAAGTACATTTTATTATTTTATCTTAACATATAATCAATCCAAAACATAACATTTAATATAATAATATAATTTTAATATATATAATAATATGATTTTGTATTGCATTTCTCACCAAGTTCCCCAACCCTCCCATCCTCTGATTGGTCCAGGAGCAGGACAACCTGGCGGACGCGGAGGACCGCTGCGACCTGCTGATCAAGACCAAGATCCAGCTGGAGGCGCGGCTGAAGGAGCTTCTGGAGCGGCTGGAGGACGAGGAGGAGATGAACGCCAACGTGCTCGCCAAGAAGCGCAAGCTGGAGGACGAGTGCACCGAGCTGAAGAAGGACATCGACGACCTGGAGATCACCCTGTCCAAGGTGGAACGGGAGAAGCATGCTATGGAGAACAAGGTGAGGAGGACCCGTGAGGATTAAGCCTTCAGAGGTCACAGGCATTATGGTCTCATTCGTGGTTTGTGGTGTTTTGACTGCCAGCTGCAAGGTTCTGGGGGCAAACCCCGAGGTCACCCTAACCCCTACCCCCTACCTGCTCCTTAATTAAATGTATCTAATGTCACATAGGGTAAAAGAGGTAGATGACAAAACAGTAAAAATGACTTAAGTAATATTGACCTCTGAACCAACTGGCTTCTGTGAAAAAAAACAACAGTAGACCTCTAATCCTCTCACCGTGGGTTCCCCAGGTGAAGAACCTCATAGAGGAGATGGCGGTCCTGGACGAGACCATCGTGAGGCTGACCAAGGAGAAGAAAAGTCTCCAGGAGGCCCAGCAGCAGACCCTGGACGACCTGCAGGCAGAGGAGGACAAAGTCAACTCTCTGACCAAGGCCAAGGCTAAACTGGAGCAGCAGGTGGAAGACGTGAGTTTACTGAACAACGCAACTTGTGTTGAAGTCAAGTCGCACCTAAGTCAAGTCAAATGTGTTTTTGTTGCGCGTTATTACAATTCATATATTTTGAAGCAGAAAGAGAAGAAATAAGTTCTCAATGGCATCCACTGCAGGGCAGTGCTGCTGCTGTACTACATCATGATGACAATGAGGTTTCTTTCACCGATAACATTCTTACCATACATGACGCATGCTTGGTTGATTCGATGTCTCGACACCACAGTTGGAGAGCTCCCTGGAGCAGGAGAAGAAGGCTCGCATGGACCTGGAGCGCTTCAAACGCAAGCTGGAGGGAGACCTGAAGCTCTCCCAGGAGTCCCTCATGGACCTGGAGAATGACAAGCAGCAGCTCCAGGAGAAGCTGAAGAAGTAAGAGGACTGCATAAAGAAGACAATGACAGGAGACTCAAGAGCTGATTCATATATACACTTCTAAAATAAACTGTTGCTTAACCAGAGGGAGCTTCTTTTTCTTCTTCTTGTGTGCATTAGAAACGACTTTGAAATGAACGGGATGAGCACAAGGATTGAGGACGAGCTGGCCTTGAGCATCCAACTCCAGAAGAAGATCAAAGAGCAACAGGTATGACAGAGATTCAGGGTTCCCACAACTTCTTTAACATCAAATTCAAGGACTATTCAAGGACTTTCCAGGCCCAATTCCCCCAGATTCAAGGACCCAACACAGCATAGTTTGAGGATCAAAGTGAATTACTGTTACAACACAGATGCTTTTTATAATGAGAACTAGCAGGCTTTACAGAAGCTCACAGACAACAATCCAAAAGAGAGAGAGGCTTGAATGTGTGAACACTTCTCAATTGTGTTGTGTTACAGTGATGGCAGACGATATGGTCTCTTGCCTTTTCTAACACAGCACAGCAAAACAATATATTGTGAAGAAATATCAAAATAACGTTCTATTCTTCTATTCTTATTTATGTATATTTTTAAAACCTTTCAAGGTCTTTTACGTTAGGCTAAGTACATCCACCCGCTCTCTCTCTATTTACATTTGCGACCTACGTACAATCCAACACCAATCTCCATCTCCACCCCCTCAAGTGTTCCCTCTCATCGGGTGTTCTCCTCTGTTCTCAGGCTCGTGTTGAGGAGCTGGAGGAGGAGCTGGAGTCGGAGCGGGCGTGCCGGGCCAAGGTGGAGAAGCAACGCGGGGATGTGGCGCGAGAGCTGGAGGAGCTTAGCGACAAGCTGGAGGAGGCGGGTGGTGCCACCTCAGCACAGATCGAGATGAACAAGAAGCGGGAGGCGGACTTCCTGAGGCTGCGTCGTGACCTGGAGGAGGCCATGCTGCACCACGAGGCCACGGCGGCCACGCTGCGCAAGAAACACGCCGACGGCATGGCGGAGCTGGCCGAGCAGGTGGACAGCCTGCAGCGTGTCAAACAGAAGCTGGAGAAGGAGAGGGCCGAGGCCAAGATGGAGGCTGATGACCTCCACTCCACCGTGGAGCAGCTGTCCAAGGGCAAGGTACAGAGAGAGAGAGAGAGTGTAAAATATGGAAACGCACATGCATCTCATTTATCATATATCTTTGAACTTTTAATGCTTAACGTTTTCACTTATTTTTATTTCTATCTTGCATGGTCAATCACACAAGTCTGTTGTGCTTGTGTATTGCTCACACAAGCAGCAAAGAATTTCTGCAACACAACACACACAGGTTCAAAACATGGGTATATTTCCATCATGTATCTCCATACTCACCCCCTCTCTCCCCTGGCTTCCGCAGGTCAGCTCAGAGAAGATGTGTCGTCAGTTTGAAGACCAGATGAACGAAGCCAAGGCTAAAGCGGAGGAGCTGCAGAGACAGCTCAACGACAGCAACAGCCAGAGGGCCCGGGCTCAAGCAGAGTGTGGTAAGGGATCGTCCAGTAGCTCCACAGAGCCTTTTCCCCCTGTAAGAAGACTAGCTGAGTCTGTATTAAGGCAGTGTAATGCTCTGTGTTATTGTGACAGCAGTGAAAGAATGGCTAGGCCAAACCAGGCTTTGCAGCACTCAAAGTATAAACAATCTGAACAGCAGCCAGTTTGCAATTGTCACATTTTACCCCAATGGTTTGGTGGTGATCAGTGGTTAAGGGATGGACAATTAATTGCAAGGGCTTTTTTTGCGGTTCGGTGAATAAATATTTACATGCGGCTTAGCATGTGAAGTCCGTTTCAGACGTTTCCCAACTTGAGGTGTGTGTTTTCACTGTGTGTAGGTGAGCTGGGCAGGAAGCTGGAGGATCAGGAATCTCTGGTCTCCCAGCTCCAGCGCACCAAAAACTCCTTCGGCCAGAACACAGAGGAGCTCAAGAAACAGCTGGAGGAGGAGTACAAGGTGAGCTCCGCAGAAACAATCTCTGAATTCGAATAATCTCTGAATAGACCTCACCATTAATGTTTGTTTCATGGTGCTTCATTTATAACAGTTTCCTTATTGCTCTCCCTTTAGGCTAAGAACACACTGGCCCACGCGCTCCAGTCCTCAAGACACGACTGTGATCTCCTCCGAGAGCAGTACGAAGAGGAGCAGGAGGCCAAGGCAGAGCTCCAGAGGGCTCTGTCCAAGAGCAACAGCGAGGTGGCCCAGTGGAGAACCAAGTACGAAACCGATGCCATCCAGAGAACCGAGGAGCTTGAGGAGGCCAAGTGAGTCTGAGCTACATTTGTCGACTTTTGGGCCCAAGTGGTGCAAAGAAATTGAGAAAAGTGGACGACGATGTGTGGTCTGTTGGCTCCTCCATCAGGAAAAAGCTGGTGGTTCGCCTCCAGGAGGCTGAGGAGATGGTGGAGGCATCCAACGCCAAGTCCTCCTCCCTGGAGAAGACCAAGCACCGGCTGCAGTCAGAAATTGAGGACCTGGTCATAGATGTGGAACGTGCCAACGCTGCAGCCGCTGCCCTTGACAAGAAGCAGCGTAATTTTGACAAGGTGTGGGCTCAGCCATTGCTGGCTAACCTTAACCCAGCCAACCACTATTAGTATGCTGACAAAATTGTGGTAGCAATAGTGAAGCAAGACTTGAGTAGATCTTTAGCTTTTGTCTGTCTTTCTTGTCTGAAGTATTACATATATTGGGTGACACATTTATTTCCCTCTCATTTATATGATGAAAAATCCATTTCAATTTATAACAAAAGCCTATTTGTGTAACGTCTTCCAGGTGCTGTCTGAGTGGAAGCAGAAGTATGAGGAGTGCCAAGCTGATCTGGAGTGCTCCCAGAAAGAGTCTCGTGGTCTGAGCACAGACCTCTTCAAGCTGAAGAACTCCTACGAGGAAGCCCTGGAACACCTGGAGACCTTGAAGCGGGAGAACAAGAACCTCCAGGGTATTGCGATAGTGCCATTTTCTCGCCTTAGAAATATCTCCTACCCTGAAGCTATACACCTTGTAGTAGTAAATGCTATATGATGGCACTTGCACTTAAAGGCTAATGCCTTCAATCACACTCTTTTTTTGTATCTCGATCAACTACTGTGTGTATTTTTAGGCTAAAGTAAATTCAAATAAATGTGCTGAATAAAGTATTGAATCTTGAATCTCCAAAATAGCCCAAACTATTTTGTTGCAATGTCCCAATGTTACAAATATTTCCAGGTATTAACCAACTGATTGTTTTATTTCATCCCCATAGAGGAAATTACTGACCTGTCAGATCAAATCTGCCAAGGAGGGAAAACCATCCATGAGTTGGAGAAGATAAAGAAGGAACTGGACATGGAGAAATCTGAGGTTCAGGCAGCCTTGGAAGAAGCTGAAGTAAGCAACTGATTGGCTCCTCACCGTATTCCTCCCTTCTAGTTCAACAGTAGTCAGTAGTTGCTTGTTAAAAGTTTAGCTCTGAAGAAGCTAATCAGGAGCTCTCTGTGGCAGAGCACTCTGGAGCACGAGGAGAGCAAGACACTGCGCATCCAGCTGGAGCTCAACCAGGTGAAGGCCGACATAGACCGGAAGCTGGCGGAGAAGGACGAAGAAATCGACAACCTTCGGTGAGTCACATTTCCTTTCGGTCTACAGATTCTGTAGAACCTATTTAGGACACATTTAGCAACATGACTTTTTATATTTCACCACTTCCCCTTCACCTTATGTATCCGTTTCCCTCATCTAGTCGAAACCACCAGAGGTCCCTAGAGTCTATTCAGGCCAGTTTGGATGCCGAGACAAAGTCTCGCAACGAGGCCGTGCGGCTGAAGAAGAAGATGGAGGGAGACCTGAACGAGATGGAGCTGCAGCTGAGCCAAGCCAACAGGCATGCAGCCGAGTCCCAGAAGCTGCTGAGGAACCTGCAGGTTCAGATTAAGGTGAGCTTATGTGGAAGATGAACCAGGATGGATCAGAACCTGGATTTAGATGTTTATCTATGTTTTCATTCATTTTGATTTGGAAGTGGGCAACATTTTGAAATGGGAGCCTATTTTAACCATGCAGCATTTAGAGGAAGTATCAATGGTGTGTAAATTGGGTGTATATAGCATTGAAACATAAGCATTAATCACAATGTTTACAATGTGACACCCTGCAGGACATCCAGCTGGAGCTGGACGAAACCATTCACCAGAATGAGGAGCTGAGGGAGCAGGCGGCCGTGACGGAGCGTCGGAACGGTTTGCTGGCCGCTGAGGTGGAGGAGCTCCGGGCCCTGCTGGAGCAGAACGACCGCACCCGCAAACTGGCCGAGCAGGAGCTCCTGGAGTGCAGCGAGCGGGTCAACCTGCTGCACACGCAGGTAAGACAGGAGCAAAGTCGCATGGGGAGAGGGGGGTTCAGGCCTGATTGCGGTGACTCCCATTAGGAGTCTAGTGGAGACAGAGTAAAGTACAAACAGTTTGTCTGTCTTATTTCCGCCAGAACACTGGGCTGATCAACCAGAAGAAGAAGCTGGAGAGCGATCTGACCCTGCTGTCTGGGGAGGTGGACGACGCTGTGCAGGAGTGTCGGAACGCGGAGGAGAAGGCCAAGAAGGCCATCACCGATGTAAGCAAAACCGTTTATACCACTGGCTCCATGTTGGTTTGGGGTTGGTTTGTGTAACGTCATGATTCTCCACAGTGAATACTTATGAGTATATCTTTACCGTGCCAAAATATTGAACCGGTTCATTGCTCAGGCGGCCATGATGGCGGAGGAACTGAAGAAGGAGCAGGACACCAGTGCTCACCTGGAAAGGATGAAGAAGAACATGGAGCAGACCATCAAGGACCTGCAGATGCGTCTGGATGAGGCGGAGCAGATTGCCCTCAAGGGGGGCAAGAAGCAGGTCCAAAAGCTAGAGGCCAGGGTAAGGTTTTTGGTCATGAATACAACTTTGACCGCCACTGCCCTCTGCTGATGAAGCTAATTGAACAATTATTGCCTGATTCTTCTAGATAAAGGAGGTGGAGTGTGAACTAGAATCTGAGCAAAAGAAGAGCGCTGAGTACCAGAAAGGCGTCCGCAAGTTTGAGAGGAGAATCAAAGAGCTCAGCTACCAGGTAAACTACAATGCTATATCAGACAGGAATCTACAATAAGACAATTATGTACTGGCTAAATAATCTACTGAGAAGAATCCATGTGTGAGGGTTTGCTTACCTCTGCTGTTAATTCAGACGGAGGAGGACAAGAAGAACCTTGTTCGTCTGCAGGACCTCGTAGACAAGCTGCAGGGCAAAGTGAAGAGTTACAAGAGGCAGACTGAAGAAGCGGTAAATCCACCTCCACCAAGATTATACAACACACTTGATCACTTCCTAGCTGCACCCACACTACCAAAGATATATAAAAGCAGGATAGTTTAGTGGGTTGAATCTCAGAAGGCAAGGTACTGGGTTTGAAACCCAATGTCCCCAGTCTACTTGTCAGCATCCCTGAGCAAGAAGCCAAACCCCTACTTTCTCGTTAATGAAATTTAACAAAGGAAAATTAACTGGATGTCGCCTTGGTGTCTGCTGAATAGTGAACAGTGAAGAGAATGTTGTTCTGTTGGAAGAACATCAGTAGGATAGTAAAGGTCGTCACTGGCTTCATTTTGTTTTTAGGCATGTGTCACTGTTGCCAGCCGAACAAATGAAAGCCATTTTGCGACCACCTTCAAATGTGAAATGGTCTGCATTTATATAGCGCTTTTCTAACATGTGGCCACTCAAAGTGCTTTACAATTCAGAAAAGTGGTCTTGTAGCACATGCATTTGAGGAGCAGACTGGACTGTACCACGTAGCTCAACTGAAGTAACAGCTGCCTCTGTGCCCTCATCTTACACAATGTCTTTTTTTCCTCCCTCCGACCCCTAACACGAAGGAGGCACAGGCCAACGCTAACATCGGCAAGTACAGGAAGCTCCAGCACGACCTCGACGACGCAGAGGAGAGAGCCGACGTGGCTGAGTCGCAGGTCAACAAGCTGCGTGTGCGCACTCGGGACCAGGCGGCGAGCAAGGTCGGCACGCCATCACCGCCCGGGAATGCATGCAATGCCGCGTCATACTGCAGGACTGCATGACCTTTGGTGGAATTATTGGTTAAAATTAGCCCCATGGGTTCCAGGACTAGAATACCCCGATAAATTTAGCACGGGCCAGATATAATCCCCGAGTTAAAATCGAGTTCCATGCAGCAAAGCTTCTCTTGTGATGTCAGGGGCGTGGCCGTGGGCGGCTAAGTCTCAGTATGTGGTTGCTAATAAACAGCTCCGCCTCATGTGTTTCAGCACCCCGAGTGATGTGCCGAGGATGACCACAGCCGCCAAACATATCGCCAGACAGGGCCAGCGGCAACAGCTGTGAAGATGAATCCCAATAAATGACTTCAGATCCTTCAAACACGCCCAACTGTTGGTTTTTTTTAACATCTCTTTTTAGCACTTAGATCCCAAGATTAAATACACAACACAAGGGGGAGGTTAAGAATTAATTTTTTTTAATTTTTTTTTGTATTTCACAAACAACACTTGTTAAATAAATGGAAAATGAGATTCCATACCAGCATGTGGACGATTGGATAGCGGTCGATAGGTGGTGGGTAGAGATGATTCTAGGTGTATGTAAAAAAAAATACACATTAACTGGTGTCCTTTGTGCTAGTGGGTTATCAAAAGGATGAGGTTTAGAAGGAGCTATTGTGATGATGTACCAGTGTACCAAAACGCTTAGTGAACACTAGTTGCACAATAGAAAGCCAACCATGAGCTTCCACCTATTACTCAAAGCAAATGCTACAAAAATATTCATGTATGTGTATGCTACAGCATGAACTTGTCACCATCACCACCACCACTGTAGAACTGCCAAACAATTATCTTGGGTTTAAAATACACCAAGAGTTTTACATGTCTACAAGGACAGTATCTTATGCAGTATGACATTAATGCAGGCCCAGCTAAAGGATTTTAAACACACCATCAAAACTGCCAAAACCCCTGCTGCCATATTTTGCTACGACAGAAATCAAGCCATCAAAATGTACCCACGGTGAAGCATGTTAGGCCACAAGTGTGAAGTGAGACTACATTCAATGGGTGAAATAAATAAAAGGCCATTTAGCATTAAAAGCGACTTGAGATGCAATTCTTATGTAGTCATGTCAAGGGATCTAACTCTACTGTAGACCGAGCAAAGCAACGCGCTGCATTTCCCTGACAACCAGTACGGTAGTACAGTGTTGTTATTGGCAGAGGACTCAACTCCAGAATTAACCATACAGCAAAATGACGTTAACAGCCAATGGAGATGGGTGTTTGGTTGAAAGGGAGAAAATATCTCAAATCTGCAAAAGCACCACAATGGACCAGTCAAAACCATATTGAATACATGCACACTCGTGACAAAGAGCTTACGGTGGCACCTCAATGATTTCAAACATGGAAACGGGCCATCGTTTCCACTCCTCGGTGTGCTTTTCTACGGGGGGAAAAAAAAAAACACCTTCGTACAATCAGTGAGGTCAGCATCTAAGACGCACCACTGATGTACTGAATGGGAGTGGTGTGTCCTATGGGCTGCTGTAGTGTTGGAAATGAGGTAGGTATCTCAAACACTTGCTGTTGCCAGGATCGGAGTCCTTTATAAATCACCAAGACGCCACTGCCCGTTACTGTTCAAATGTCCACTCGTGTTCAGGCTCAAGGGGTCCTAGGCAGTCAGCCAGGCCCGTTTACTCCTTTTGAAACAAGGTTAAAAAGATATGCAGTTTCATGCAAAGAGCATACAAAGATTGTCAAAGTCTAGGATTGTGGTCACAGAGGGGGTCGTAACAATCCAAGCATGAAGCGACCTATGCTGTTGGACTAGTGGTTAATTCATGCTCCAGGAGAGACATTGGGAATTCGACAAGAAGAACACTAGAGCCTGCATAGTTTATTCCCCGTAGCAAACCATCCCTCACAACATGGATGCAAAATCTGATCAACATCTTTTTTTCCTTTTTTTTTTTTAAACAAAAGCGTTTGAGCTACAGTTAAAACAGTTTATTCTGTGCAAGGTTTTATTCTACAATTTATCAAGCTAAAAACTGTTCTCAAAAATAAATCACGCACGCACGCACACACACACACACACACACTCATCTGAAAAACAAAGTCCCTGGATAAAGCATGTGAAGCCACAACAGAGGTGGATATTGTTAGTGAATGTGAAATGTCTCCAAGAGGATCTGTAAGCTACCTAGATGTGCACAGCATAGCCATAAAAGCACCAGTCTGTCACAACCAACAAGAATAAACTGTCAAATAAAAACATCTGCCCCCCACCACCCCCACCCATGTTAAGTAGAGCCCTAAACAACCCTAAAGATCACACATGGGGAGTGATGCAGTCTTATTACAGGGAGTCTAGCACTAATGACAGGGCAGGCAGGATCATCATATGGCCCTGCGGCACACAATCAGCCTGAACTGGCACTCTCCAAAAGTCCACGTAAGACATGAAGTAACCCCCAATCATATATGTTTTTTTGCTCTTTTCTTTTGTATAGGTCACATTGACTTTTATTCCCCCCCCCCTAAAGCACACAACCTACATGGGTACCATGGCCCAAGGTCCGTTTAAAAGTCTTCCGTGTCGTGGGGCAGCCGGGCAGGGCAGAGGCCGTGAGCGACGGCCATGCAGAGTGAGAAGATGGCGGCCAGGCATGTCCTCTTCTGTCACCCCGAAGGGCGGCTTCCACGCCAAGGTTAAAAGAAAGATGTGACCTTGGTGCTGGCTCAACATCCAAACCGTGGGTCCATCAGCACTTCCTGGATGGCCAGGTGGGAAATAGTAAAACTCTTTTGTCTGAACTTGGCTGAGGTTCCGTCACCACAAGGCGTCCATCGCGATAGTGTCCAACCACTCACCCATCCATCCATCCATCCATCCATCCATCCGAG
>OMKP01076278.1:0-11862 GCA_900302375.1 Bathygadus melanobranchus
TGACGACAACAAAAGACGATAATGGCGGACGGCGACCAAGGCAGCTCTGTGGCGTCTATAACGCTTCAAAATGAATAAAAAATCAATAAAAATAAAACAGTTGCAAATGCCGGTAGAGATGAGGCTGGCACGGGTTACCGTGGTTACGTGACGCGAAGGAAGCTCTCAAGAAGTGACGTTCCGCGCTGAGCAGTGCGTCCGAAAAGATGCATACTACTGTTTATTTACACAAAAGTATGTTGAACGACAGTACGCATATTGAGTATGTAGTACATAGTATGGAATTTCGGATGCAGCGGCTCTGATGGGTCAAATGTTCGCATGCTGGGTGTGAATGCATGGCGCTTGGAAATAAAATGATGTTTCTTATTTATCGCGTCTTTTGCGATGTGTTTATCGTGACTGTTCATATCGCGATGGTGATGAAAATACGGTTTATCGTGCAGCACTAGTATAAAGTAGCCTACGTTTTGGCTGGCAGTCAAACACCCAAGCCACGACACTATCCTGTGTCCCCATCTTCATATACAAACATACACTAGCACCAGTGGGAGTTCTTAATCTTTTCTTCAGTACACCCAGCCAGTTCTCACCAGTTCCTGCAAGCGGAGGAGGACAGGGAGGAGGTTGGCGTCCATGTCCCTCAGAAGCTCCGCCTTCTCGATGACCTGGAAGTGAATGCAGTATCCAACAGTTCTGACCTTTAGTACACGGTTTCAATCCATCTAAGTTGATTTTCAAATGGAAACAGCCAACACAAAGCAAATTAAAATAAAATGGAGATTTACAAATCAAATTCAAAAGCTTTGAATGGAGCATCACTTTATATGCTCAATGATCACATAATTTCACAAATGTCATTTCCAGAATATAGGGGTCTTAATGAGTAATAACTAATAACTATTACAATGAATCAGCCATATTGCAGAACTAGAACGAAAACATCATCACAATATCAACATGTGGGGTAGTGTATAAGAACATATTAATCACCCAGCAAAAAAAAACCATTTTACCAGACCATTCCCCTCTGCACAACATGAGAACTCAGCCATGAAAATACGAACAAAATATGTGGCGTACTCACAATATACCGCGTTTGATTGGCCGGGGATTGGGGGCACTGTTGCCGGTAGATACGGACAAAGTCTGAGAGGGAGGGGCTGCGAGGGAGCAAGGAGGAGGTGTTTGGACCGAAGAGGGCCAGCAGCACACGCTCAAACATCAGCCCCACAGAAACACACTCCACGCAACTGACCATGGCATGGGGCAGCTGGAAACACAGCGAGGGTTGGGGTTAGCATGGCGCGAGGTTGCATATTGCTGTTACTAATTCACTTTGTTGAAATGTTGTGTATATCTTTAGATCATTTTTTGGCACTATCACAAAAAAAAGACACAAATACTAATATTGTGTTCTGATTACTACAGCTACTCTGCTCTGTAGCAACTCTTGATAGAATTCTTGGATTGTTCTTGGCCTCACTTGTAACTTAGTTATTTAGCAGAGGTTTTTATCCAAAGGGACTTGCAGTGAATTCAGATACATGTAATTAATGAGCAGGTAGGGGTTCGGCATCTTGCTCAAGGAGGCCTACAGGTTAACTTAGACTGCAGAGATTGGGGATCAAACAAGTACAATACATGTATTCACCATCGGCATGACGTGGTTGTTCCAAGATGTACCTGACACTCGCTTACCTCTAGTTCCTTGAGCAAAGTGCTTATCACATGGCTCTTTCCCGTGGACCGGTGACCATACAGAAAGATAGAAGGATAGCTATACTGGGCTGGCTGTGGACACACAAAGATCATATAAAATCCAGTTACTGTAAGAAAGTAATAATAATAATAATAAGTATATTCTCAACCCTACTCACCAGTACAATCATAAAATCAAAAAACAAAAACAACTAGATCATACAAAAACATGCAGGTTGGACAATAGATGCAAGTGGAGGGCAAGGACGACAACAACAGAGACAAAGGCAACAAGATACATTACAGTGAGTAAAATAACACAATAAAACTAAGTCATACAATAACAAGCAGGATGGACCGTATAAGCAACAGCAGGCTGTTCAGGGTAGGGCCATTTCTCAGTGCCTCAGGCAAGGCATTCCACAGCTGTGGGGCACTACAGCAGAAGGCCCTGTCACCCACAGTCTTTACTTTACAACAGGGTTGTTGGAGAGAGTGGATGCTAGCGGAGGGTAGGGAGCAGGTAAGGAAGGCCTGATTAGACCCGGAGATAACCGTACCGTGAACTTCTTTTTACGCAAGAGTACGAATTGTGTCGTCAATGCGCGTGGAAAGAGGGAGCCAGTGTAATTTCAACAGCACCGGAGTGATGTGTAGGCAGGGTGATGTAAATGTGTTAAGTTGAGTTGAGAGGAGGCAGTTCTACTAGGGCAGAAATTGGGGTAGAGCAGATACTGCTGTTGATGCATTCTATCTTGTTGATGAAATAATACCGAAATGTTACAGTGCTCAGTGGTGAAGGAGGCAGGTTTCGAAGTGTCAAAGTTTTGAGGAGTTTTACATTTATTTGCATTTAGCATCTTTAAGGGCATTGACCCAGACTTTTTGTATTGCCTCTCAAGTTGTCTATATACTATACTATACTATACTATCCACAACGCAGCCACTTATTTTACTACATAAAGTGAACCTTACTAACCTCCCCCATGAGCGAGAGAAGTGTCCCTGCTTGTGCGACTCTGCAGGGCATCTTCTCTGCGACATGCATCAACCTCTCTTGGTCGTAGCCTGGGTGCTGAAGTGATGCAGTCATCCTGGGCCCAGTGGGAAACCAATCCGTATCCTTTCAGACGAGTTACATGTAAATAACAGACTATCAAGTTAGCGTTAGCCTTTCGACACGTTGTACGGGGTAGAAACCCGGCACTTCAATAATGTCTGTTAAACTGCATGAAGAAACGCAAGTGGTACAAGGTCCTATGCGGCAAATACGCGGGCTTGAAATTGAATATGGATTTAAAAAAACGATTTGAACACAGACGTAAAATGATACCTAAAGTAAACGTAATTACGCTGACAGGATTTCCCGCGCTGCTACATTACGTCAGAGATTTGCTTTGCAAGTTGACCAATTACAAAGCCAGCGTATGGAACGACTCTAAACCAATCACTGCCCACCCCATAGAGTAAAGGGAACTGTAGTTTTTAGATGAACACAGATTGCTTCGTATTCAAGCAAATATCAAATAGTGGCAAACATCCAAGGTAGTAAGTAACCCATTGCAAAATTAATATTTCAAAAGTATGTCATGGCCCAGAAGAATATTTTACGCGATACATATAAACCGAAAATAACAAATAAATACACACGTTTTCTTAATTTTCGATATGACAGAAGATACGCTCAGACGTTGAATGTGGACATTTAAAACAGACATGTCAATAAATGTGAATACCTCTACGCCTACAACATTTAAAGTTGGGAACACGCGTCCGTGCAACACGCAACATATACCAAAAACATAGTTGTATGATGCTTTATGTACGTTGTCGATATTGTATTACGATACGTGATCTTTTTCGTAATTGCAGGCCTATTTATTTATTCGAGTCGCGTTTTTTCCAGGTTTTTTTTTTCGCGGGTCTAACTCAAACACCACGTGAGACTCGGATTAAGGGACGTGGGTTGGTCCTCGAGCTGGAGCCTATAGGCTAACCTCCAATTGAAAGTATAACGGACGGAGCTGCTGCTCTCTTGGCACCCTTGCATATTGGCCATTTGTGAATGCGTGTCCGCGGTTTACTCCCAAGTGTAGGCTAGTAGGCCTACTGGATGTCCCGAGAATAGGTATATGTCTGGTGCTTTGCATATCGCTCAGGTAGGGGCGTGTTATATTGGATAAACGTGTAGGCTTGTATCTTGGGGTTTGAAGATGGAGCTCGTAGTCTGAGGTTCGTTTTCTTGCCCCCGTGTCGTATTGATTAATGACCGCACGCGAGGAGAGAGAAGAAACGCGAAGCAAGTGTGCAGTGATGCTTTGGATGCGAGTGAGCCCACATGGACTTCAGTAAAAACAGAGTGTGTCAGCATCGCGGATTATGCACTCTATCGATAACTGAATGCGGGGTGTCAGGATTTGACGGTTTCGTGTTGTCGTATCAATAGATTGACTGCCTGGTTGGAAAGAGACATCACCACAGAGACTGAACGATGATACCCGGAGCGCCCGCGACCATGCTTCCAGCATCAGAGGCGGCCAAAATCTACCAAACCAACTATGTCCGCAACTCCCGTGCCATCGGCGTTCTCTGGGCGATTTCCACGATGATCTTCGCTATTGTGAACGTGGTGTGTTTCATTCAGCCGTACTGGATCGGAGACGGCGTGGACACGCCACAGTCGGGTTACTTCGGCCTGTTCCATTATTGTATCGGGAACGGGATTTCTCGGGACTTGACCTGCCAGGGCAGTTTCACGGAGTTCAACACCATCCCTTCAGGGGCGTTCAAGGCCGCGTCCTTTTTCATCGGGATGTCCATGATGCTCGTAGTGACTTGCATCGGCTGCTTCACCCTGTTCTTCTTCTGCAGCACGGGCACGGTGTATAAAATATGTGGCTGGATGCAGCTGGCGGCAGGTGAGCGTCGTATTGTGGAAGTTCAACTTTCATCAGACATTCAGATACATCAAAAAATGTAGCCTATTTCATACCAAACACTGTACAACACAGTTAAGAACCACATAAAAAAGTAGGACTAACAAAGTTGTATTCCTACACTAATGTGTAAACACTTGTTTTGCTTTTCAACAGAAACATGATACACTCTGACTACACTCCAAGACCCGAAAAGGTTTTCAAATGATTGACATTCCAGAAACATAACTCTGCAACAAATGATTAAATTAGATGATTATAGATTTTGATGATTAGATGTTAAATCAAGAAACGGCAGTGACACAAATAGCTAGATACTATATCTCAGATTAGGTCAAATACATCACACATTTAAATGTTTTCCTTTGAGATAATATTACCATTACATTTACATTACATACCATTACATCAAGTTCTCGTTTTAATAGTCCTCTGACATAATTATTTTCTCTTATTATTATTAACTCTTCAAATAAAAAAAAGTAGTCGAGAATTTTTGATTTAGTATTGCTTACCTTTAACACTGCATATATAATCTTCTATAATTATACCGCCAACACCTATACTTATTTAAAGGAATTAGCTGATAATTAAATAGACTTCCAACACACTAG
Organism: Bathygadus melanobranchus; assembly: GCA_900302375.1. Lineage (NCBI taxonomy): Eukaryota > Metazoa > Chordata > Actinopteri > Gadiformes > Macrouridae > Bathygadus > Bathygadus melanobranchus. The sequence continues at coordinate 5,252 of OMKP01076278.1, forward strand.
TGTGAAATGTCACACGCGGGAAACGTATAGTTATGAATTATGAAATGAAGCAGATACATGAACATGTGAAATTAGTGATAAAGGTTCAGAAATGTAATAATAACGATACTACTACTACTAATAATAATAATCATCATCATCATAATAATCATAATAATACTACTAATCATAATAATACTAATACAAAATAATCTATTTTTGCATCCAAAACATTGTTAGTTACGTTGTTATTATTGTCATTTAGTTATTTATTGACACTTTTAGCAAAAGAGACACAGTGAATTCAAATAGCCCATTAAGCAGCAGGTAGGGCTTAGGCATTTGCACAGAATGCCTACCTATAGGCAAGGAAGCCTATAGGTAGCCTGGGGGGACATTGGGATTTGAACCCAAAACCTTTTGGCTGGAAGTCTAACTCTCTAGCCACTACACTATCTTGCCGTTAAATGCACCTTTTTTTACCCAAATCGATTATCACACTTCATTAATACTAAGTAGTAAGTAAGCAAGTAGTTAGGTAAGCAATTAAGCAAGCAAGCAAATAAATAAATGAAAGGCCTGAACTCTGGCAGCATTTAAAACGTATTATCTTGGGGTGCTGATCAAAAATCCCTCCCTGTATCACAAACTAGCGTAATGAGCCGTACAGCCTGGCTGTTTTGGGTTTCACCAGGCTGTTTTTCTTCTCACTGATCAAAGCTGTCCTAATTCCTCATGAGACGTGCGATTGCCTCATCTAACTTCATCCTCTGCTACTATAACCTCTTCATCTTCTTCTCCTGTTCCACTGCTGAGAAACAGTAAATGGGTTAGATGGGCTCAGTGGTTGAGATGAACGGTTCACCATAACAACTCCCCCGGTTCCTACAGCCTGTGGTTCAATGAGACCTATGATCGGTGAGAGGGGTTATTTAATCTGGTTGGCTTTTTCCACCATGTGCCACCACATTGTAAAAGCCATTTGTGTCAGTTTTAATATCCTGCCGTAGCACTTTGGCAAGGCACTGCAGAACTAGAGTTGGTCCCGAACCCCCATGGCATCAAACTGCTCCATAGTATTTTCCCCCTACAAGGATCAGTTCAACGAACCTAAGCAGAAACCTTCATTTAAGGAAGCTGATCTGGGTCTATATCCAGTGTAAGGTGGAATTCATACTTTCTGTCGTCAATATTTTAACTTCGCCGGGTGGCAACTGGTGAACCAAACAGGGATAAAAACAGGTTGCAATCTCAAAGCAGCACGTTCACTGGGAATCACCAGAAGGATTTTTCTCACACAAATACCAAACGTAGTTCTAAACACTTTCTGGGGGAAAGTGCATTTAGAACCAAGATGGCCGCTAGGTGAATAAGGCACATGAATCCTCCTTTTCTTATGACTCATTCCAAACTTTTAGAGTACAAGCTTACTCCTTCGAACAATACCTCACCCCCCCCCCCCCCCACACACACATACACACACACACATTGTTCAGTTTGCACTGTTAAGGCCACTGTGAAATTGGCTATTAAGAGATTCCAGGGGAATTGTAAGTGGCAATATGGAAGGGGCTTTGCTCCCCATACGCTATTTGTTGTGAACTTTGAGTGAAAAATCTTCAAGTGCCATTACAGCTGGTATCGATTGCTGTGCTATGCTATCAAAGATGAAAATTTTGATCCCAAAAAATACACATTTGCCATCAAACGCTGTACAATTTCTATCGTATACGATATATTTGGTATTGAGCACTACAAGTGGTATCAAAGACTATATATTCGATATCAAAGATGATACATTTGGCTGCTGAAGAACAGCATGATGATGACAGAAAACACAATAACAAAACATCACCGCTCTGTTTCACTTGCCGCCACGTTTCTACCTGAACCCTTGTACTGAGGTACCAATTATTTCTTAACCAATGCTGATAACCAATACCTCCCCCAGTACTCTCTCTCATACACACACACACACACACACACACACAAACACACAGTAAGATAACATACAAGTTAAGTGAGAATCTAGACAAAGAACACACCATTGTTGAGAGTGGCTTGGTTTGGCTGTACTGTCTGGAGTGGCAGCCAGACCCTGCTGGCCCGGCTGGCACTGGTACCGCCCATTGATGCTCAGTAAACACTGTGTGGTCGGCCATCTGGACGTCACTAATGTGTTTGCAATAAAAAAAAATGCACATGCATGCCTTGCGAACACACTAATGGACACACACATGCACGCTGGCACACATGCATGCACAAATACACGCATACTGTGACACACGCATACACACGCACACACACACCCTACTAGAGAAACAAAGGTGGTTGATGTTTTTCCAGCTAGGAACATCTATAGGCTGAGCCAGCCAAAGAGCCTGGGAAGCATTTCCAGTAAACAATCCTTTTACCGGATGTTTGTCCGGTAACGTCTCGCCACCATGAGTGGCGAGGCTGCTGAAAGGTCATCGGCGGAGGAAAGCTGGCATTAGCGGCAACAAGAAGTGCACCATTTGATTGTCAGAGGTTCATTGATCTGTTTGTGAGTCGTTGTAGAAACAGCCCAGCACTCGGTCCGCTAGCAGGGTGTAGCCATCATCACCACGGTGCAACCCGACATTTGGAATTCTGTGTGTGTGTGTGTGTGTGTGTGTGTGTGTGTGTGTGTGTGTGTGTGTGCGTGTATTGCTGATATTTTAATATGCATCATCTGATGTTATACTCTGATTGGTGCTGTCATGAGTTCATATTATGCATGTTATGCCCATGGGTGATTCACTGACAGACTGTGGCCATATCATGAGGCTCTTTGCTCATCTCCACACCTTTTGAACAGATGATGAGAAATGACTTAAAAGCGAAGCTCAAACATCTCACAAGCATTTTGAAAAATAATCAGTAGACGTGCATTGCTGCACATGCACCATCCCTTTCTTATCATCCAAGCCAGGTTTGCTATCCACTGCATTTTACATTGTCTATTTTAGCTTGGAGCTGTCTGTTGCTTGAACTGATCATGGTCTTTGTGGTAGCGTAGGAGCTCATTCATGACGTCAGCCATCGGTGACATCATCCGTCAGTGACATCAGCCTGGTCTTATCCTGTTGTGGGTATCTCCTGGTTCAGGACCAGTCTTAGAGGCTTACGCAGGGATGTAACTTACTTAAGTATATAAGGCTCAGACACACACACATACACACTATGTTCCTATGCGGAATTATATCATTGGTTGTTGCTTTTTTAGTTAGGGATCACTCGCTCAGTTGCCGACAGATTGCAAGGATATGTCCGGTCTCGCTCTTGCTCTCCCTTGTTTGGCCGATTCTGTAGAGGGAGAGAGTCATCATGTTATTTCTCTCTCACTCTCTCACCCCTTCCTCCCCATTGTGAAAGGACTATGCATACAAAAGGCAGCCCCTGGCAGCTATACGCTATCCTCTCTCTATGTACAATAGGCTACATCTGAGATCAGCACAACTCCACCACAATGCTGGCCTCACCATTATCTCAACATCACAAGGAGAGGAAACAGAGAGGGCAGATTTGTCTGATTTCCAGTAGGTTTGACCAGATATTTAGAAAAAATACAAACAAAAACATTATATAATATTTTATTTATTTTATACATTATATAACTGTCATATGTTGTCATATGACAACTGTCATATGTCACTGTCACTGTTATATAATATTATATAATATTACATTCTAATTGTGAAGTTCACCCAAGTCTGTATGTCCATTGATCTGTGCTGGGTGTCAAGTTAAAAGCATTAGAATGCATTAATTCAGCATTAGCACACATTAAACTGTGCATCTTAAAGGGGCAGTGGACCTTTAAACATGGTAATATGTAGATCTCATAATTATGAGATCTTGTCTCATAATTATGAGAACTTTTCTTGTGATTATGAGATTAAGAGTAATTTCACCCTTTTTTCAGTGATATGTATGAAATATATACGGCCCACTGCAAAGCTGTCACGTAGGCTTCAGACATAAACAAGGTATTCAAATGTCTCCCTTCAAATCCTGCCCCCAGATGCTCCCACGCCATCAAACGGGCCCACAACACAGTGTGGAGGAGGCGCTCTACACAGCCGTCGCACACATTGAGAACGATCATGCATTGTGGGGACTGACGCAATAATAATGTGAGCTGCACACAGGTGCTGCACACATTAAGCTGTATCATGTGTTGTGGGGACAGGCGGAACAATAATGTAAGCCATGCGTTTTTATCTAGCTATTTATCTACCTGTCAGCTGCCAGCTGTTACGAATGTCACAGCTGGGGTTGGGTTAGCATTGCCAAGGCTGTGTAGCAACCTGTGACTGCATTCCATAACAGTCCAGAAGCTATTATGGGGTGAGCTAATAAGCATCACTAGTTCCCCGAAATGTCTTTAATGGTATTGCAGCTTATTTCAGCTCAACCTGGAAGTAAATACAAATAACTGCTTATCGTAAATATCCTATTCTTTAGATTTCCCAATTGGACTTGTCCTCCCCCAGGTATTATGTTTATCATCGGTTTCACTAATTAGAGATAAGTGTGATGGGCAGGTGGGATCCAGGGGGCTAACGAGAAACGGTTTGAGGTAAAGCAAGACTGGCATGTCTGATTGGAGAGTCACACAGGGTACTTAGGGACCTAAAGTGTGACTGACAGATCTGATTGCGGCATCATTAGCAGGTGGAATGGAAAGCGAGAAAGCTCAGAGAAAACAAAGGATTAGTGATTAGAGATGGAGGAAGAAGGAGCCTGCAGAACGAGATGAAAATTACGTCCAAGCTCCTGTGTCCTTCAAAGTCCTCTACAAGCCAAATTACCTTCGACCAAATTGGACAAAAGGTTAAGATTGACATCAACACAGGGACATAACACAACAGCTCCTGGGTCACTGTGCTTTGAGCATGCCAACCAGGAGGTGATGTTTTTTGAGAGGCTCCGTAATTGTGCTGCATGTACAAACAGACTAATGATTAAAGCAAGCTACTTCTAATAACTAATAACTAATTGAAGCGCATTGTGCATAGCATGCGCCTACTGGGACATTGGGCAGATGTTTATGGGGTTTGGACGATGTTGCCCGCGAATGTAAAAAGAACTTCGACTGCTTGCTCCTTCTGGCAGATTGGCGCCATGTGGCTGTAAGTGTACTCTTTGAGTCTGTACAAATTCAGTCCACTTCCCTGTTGTAGCCTCCATCGAAAGCCATTCTAAAAGCCTTTTTTGCATGTTAATGTTTTTGCATTAGATGCTAACAGGAAATTGATGATGGACATACTAAACAACAGCCCAACAGACCAGATTTCCCTTGGGGTGGAATATTTTCAAGAAAGCGCCCTAGCGAAAGAGTCAAGTCTTGCTGTTGAAGCAAGCTGTAACACCCCCACCATCCCACCCAAAGTGTCATTCATGCATGTTTCATGAGGTGGACTTCTGTTGAGGGAGAGGTTTTCATTTGTTTTTGTGTGTGTGTGTGTGTGTGTGTGTGTGCGTGTGTGCATGTTTTGGCTTCTTTAGCGATGTGTACTATTTATAGATCTGCCGTTCTCCTTTAAATTGGTTGGCAACGGCAGGAGTTGGCAGGCTGGCTCCAAGGTGAGGCCGGCGTAGCGGTGAGATGGGGAGATAACGAGGGCCCCAGTGGGGACGTGGGCCCACGGCACGATGGGGGCCCCTACACTGTGCTAACCCCGCTGTGGTAATATAGCTAATCAGTGGCTAGTTAGCATGCTGTGGGAGGGTGTTGAATTTGGTGGTTCAGCTGTTGGTAATGGTGTTATTCTCTTCATGCAGACGACATGGTGGTGTATATCTGCTATCCTATTGTATTATCTAATCATCAAGGGAGCGTCTCTAAATAACCCACTTGCTTACTTCCTCTGCATAAGGGATCAGTGACAAATCCCCCAGCAGGAGTAAGTGATAATCCCAAGGATCATGAGCCTGTCCCCCAGGAGGGAAATATTACTGTCTGCCTTTTTTTACTCAATGTAACTTTATGGTTAACCCCTAGATATTTTACAAAAACACGCTCCTTTTTCCTTTGTAGACCAAAAACCCATTTTTCATTCATTAATGGCCTGTGTTTACTGCAAAAGAAATTACCGTTTTGATCCAGAAATTCTTTTTCCTATATGCTACAGCCAGTCTCTTCAATCCAAACAAAGAAAAACCTTAGTGTAGTCTGTCTGTAGTGGCTGTCACCTCAAGGTGAGGCCTTGGCTCCCCTCAGAATTAAATCATGGAATTAGTGTTGCCAGGCGAATTAGGGCAGAGGTGGAGGGCGGGTGATGGCTGGGGGGATGACCTGATTGGACCGTAGGCTCATCGGGACCTTCACAGACCAACATACCTTCCCCCCCTACCTAATCCCCTCGCACATGGAGAACAGAGCATCTTTTCTAGCCTAGTCTGGCTAGGTCGTTCGACTCCTAGCTGAAAGGTTCTGGGTTCGATCTCTCTGGGTGTAGGATCCACTAACCCTCTTTTGTGTTTTATTGAAAATGCTGTCAAAATCACTTCTTTTCGAATGACCATTTACATGTGTGGTGCGTACTGTCCCCGAGGTGTCTCAAATAAATATTGGGGTCTATAAATAGGTAGATAAATATTATACA
>OMKP01076323.1:0-12228 GCA_900302375.1 Bathygadus melanobranchus
TAACACCTAAACTAACCATCTCTAACCTAATACCTAAACTTAACCATCTCTAACTTAATACCTAAACTAACCATCTCTAACCTAATACCTAAACTAACCATCTCTAACTTAATACCTAAACTAACCATCTCTAACTTAATACCTAAACTTAACCATCTCTAACCTAATACCTAAACTAACCATCTCTAACCTAATACCTAAACTTAACCATCTCTAACTTAATACCTAAACTAACCATCTCTAACCTAATACCTAAAGTTAACCATCTCTAAGTTAATACCTAAACTTAACCATGTCTAACTTAAAAAACAAACTTAAAGGAGAACTTTAAGTTTGTTTTCAACCAGCTTCATATCATTTCAATGTGGGTATTAGAACAGTGTTTACCTGTCCTCCATGTTGCACCCAGATCTCCCACTACTTTTGTCCAAAGGATGATGAAAAGCATCCTCTGATGAATCACATTAAATGAATCACATTGAATCGATGCAGGTGTTTTTCACACTATATCCCTGATGCAGATAGATGGAGATAAGTTTGAGAATCAGCAAAGTTATCCTTTAAGCCTACATTGTTCTGTTTTATGCTAAGATGCTAACCTGCTCTGGGACATAAGGAGAACAAAAGGTTTGCTGCCAGCTGACAGCACCAATTAAATTCAAACTGATGAGATGTCTTGAGAATACTGCTCAACTCATCTTCGTTCAAATGTTGCATTAGAATGATATGTTTGGACTTCCCCTGTGTATGGTGTATTAGCGATCACAGTAGATACCGAAGACGGTAGACAGTGATCCGACCGGACAAAAATGTCTGTAGTCAAAACGCAGTATAACAATAGAAGATGGCAATCTAAGGGTTTTGAAGTTCCCGAGACTCCCTCCAACTGATGGAATGCACCCGGTCCCATAAAAACGAACCGCGAAGCACTCCGAGCCCCGGAGGACGCAGGGAAATGGATGCAAATCGTACCACAGGCGGACCGTGTGGAGCTAACCGAACACCGAGGGTTTTACATACCTGTGGAGTCAGATAACACTCAGCGTAGCGAGGAGGGACATACATTATGAGTCCATGTAGACGTTTAAAATACCATGATATTGATGACAGAGAGACAACATGAGAAGGGGTTAAAAGGGAAGGTGTACGCCCAACGAGAGGAAGGTTGAGAAGAGAGAGAGGAGAACAATAGAGCGTTCCTGGGTTCCTCCAGAGCGGAACACAGGAAGTTCCTCACACTATCTACTTCCTGTCGGCGTGGCACCCAGTCACACTCCTGGTGATGAGAGCCAGGAGCAGCAGGAGGAGGTGGTGGAGCAGGAGGAGGAGGTTGTACTGGGCAGCTCCCTGTAGAACCAGTAGCAGACTGTGGTCATACTGGGCAGCTCCCAGTAGAACCAGTGGAAGACTGTGGTCGAACTGGGCAGCTCCCAGTAGAACCAGTGGAAGACTGTGGTCGTACTGGGCAGCTCCCAGTAGAACCAGTGGAAGACTGTGGTCGTACTGGGTAGTCGATGTTGAAGCAACAGTTACTCTGTGTTTCCTGGAAGAAGACCTGTCAGTGTTGTCTGATAAGGATGGTCGTTGTGTTGTTGTAGCTAGCGGTGCTGCTAGTGGGCTAGCATTCAGTGATAAGACACCCGGATGTCCTCACCCATGGAAGGATTCTGGCTGGGCTTGGTCTCCCCCGCGATAGCGACAACAATACCTTCTTCCTCCCTCTGACAGCCAACCTCCTGGCTTCACTGAAACCTCTGCACCTCCAGGACTAGACTGCACCTGAGGTTCTGAGGAGGTCAGGCTCATTTGGTTAAGATTTAGTATCTGGATTCACTGGAAGTCACTTTGGATGAAAGTGTCAAAAAATGACTGAAGAGCAAATAGGTTGAGCTTCATTGTTTTCACTACTACTTCCATTTAGACACTTACAGTGAATACAGATCCATGGCATAACGGAGCAGATAGGGGTTAGGGCATCTTGATCTAGAATGGCTCAGATATGACAATGCAAAGATTAAATTAAACAGAAATTCAATTATAATGGATAAGATGGATATCTGTATGAAACATTGGTTCATTGGTTCATTGGTTCATTGGTTCATTGTTGTTATTTTGGAACCTTTAGTATGGGGACATGGTGCACAGTTTTTGTTGGAAACACACACAGAGTAGAGACTTGTCTTATCCATGGTCTGTTACCTCTCTTGTCTAACGATGGCGGCTCTGAACTTTGACCTCTGTAGAAGTGGAGGCGTATTGTGCGGTCCCATGTAAACACAATAGAAGGAGCATCAGTGTGTTGGTGCAGAGGGAGGAGGGGCTGTACTGTCGAATGGAGTTAATGGAATTAATTAAGTACTCATATCAAATTTATAAAGTAAAGTAAAATGTTATTCATCTTCCTGGACCTTTATTGCAAGGCCCTGACAAGAAATTACTCAGGTAAAGAACAGTACAAGACAATATGTGACTACTTTTAGATGAATATTGTCAAAACTATACTCGTTCTAGATTCTAGATCATTCTGGATCAGATTCTGCAGGCTGTTTGAGAGGTAGTGTGTAGACTGTTCTGGAGTATACATTGGGTTGTTCTAGAATAGTGTGTACTCATATTGTTCTAGAACATAGTGTATGTAGACTGTTCTAGTGTGTCTGTCTGTCTGTCGGTCTGTCCCGAGGCAGCCAGGAATGGAATGTCAGCAATGTGTGAGAATAAATGCATAGTTGTACCTTTAATCTCCACATTAAAGGTCGTGGTGGAGGGTAAACTGGTCTGGGTGTTTTAGTAGAGGAGGAGAGGAGGTGGGAGTGGAGGAGGAGAGAGGAGGTGAGGTGAGGTGAGAGGAGAGGAGCAGAGATGTGATATTGTGGTGTGGAAGATAATGAGTAAATAACAGCTTTGGTGTTAAAGTGTTGAAAACAGTAATCACTACAGCTGGCTAGACCTGTCTAAAGGTAGACAGAACCCAGGTGTGTGTGTGTGTGTGTGTGTGTGTGAGTGTGAGTGTGAGTGTGAGTGTGAGTGTGTGTGAGTGTGAGTGTGAGTGTGTGTGTGAGAGAGAGCCTCTCCGATGTACATTATGGGGCAAACATTTGTGTTTTCATTTATCTACACGCACTTTTGAGGCTATATTGAAAATAAAAGATATAAAATATATTTATTTGGCCAAAATTATATCTGAAAGATTTTTAAGTTTAAAACATTTACGTCCATACATTTTCTGGTCCAGATTCACGACTGGAGCTCCGATTAAAACCGCTGGAACAGATAATAAGAGGGCGGGGTTACATCTGGAGAGCAACTCGCTCGACCAATAGGCGCGGAGACAAGAGACTCCCTCTCGCGCTCTGGTCGCGTATATAAACACCTGTCCTGCTGGACGGACCGCCGAGGAGTCTAGGACCGAGGAGAATAAGGAGCAGTCTTCATATGCGAAGGCTTTGATCACAAACTTAATTGATCTTAAATTAATTTTACTAAACGTTTATTTTATCACTTTCTTTTCCGTCATTTATTTAGCACTTACACATAACTTTAGTTGATCATACATTTATTTCATCTTAACTTTATTTATAAATATATCAGTCGACATGAAGGCAGTCAGCCCGCTACGGTCGACACCCAGCAGCGACGCTCTCCTCCCGGGCCTAATGACCCGGAGCAAGAGCCCCGTGCTCCGGGTGGAGGAGCAGCTGCTGTCCGACATGGAGCGCTGCTACCACCTGCTGCGGGCCATGGTCCCGGGTCTGCAGCCGGACCAGAGGCTCAGCAGGGTGGACATCCTGCAGCACGTCATAGACTACATCCTGGACCTGCAGACGGCGCTGGAGCCCGGCCCAACGGTCTACCAACGGAACCACGACCATGAGAACCACCCGGACCATGAGAACCACCCGAGGAGCCCGCTGTCCGCCGTCACCGCCGACGTCCGCACCCTCACCTTCCAGGTACGACAGCTGGTGTTCGTTTACTTCATTTTTAGTTTTAAGAGCGCCAAAGCGCTTTAGAAAAAGCTAATTTACAGATTAGTCGAGCGCCCTGCGCGTGTTTCATTTTGCAGCCTATATGATGAACTATTATAATTATTAAAATCCATAATGATCAACACTTTCACCTGTCGTCTTCTCGTGCAGCCTAGCGACTTGTCGCGAGGAAGCGAGCCTGGCGGGAACAGGACGCGGCGCTGACAGGTGAGCTCGTCTATCTGATGGGATATCGACGTCTAGTGGGTTTTCTTCACGGTTACCATGGTAGTTAAGGGTTGGTTATTATTGGATGCGGGGTCAGCCGGTGGTCTCTCATATGTCATGCTGGTCCGAGTTTACGGTTAATCCATATCTCTAAATGTGTCCTCTTCCTGACATCTCATGCAGGAGTTTGAACCCAGACCCCGGGAGGAAGGAGCTGCCGGTGTGTTTTAGTGGAGCGCACCTCCTTGGACTGGACTCGAACCTACGGCTTTACCGGAGTCGTCTTGTGGACGTTAAACCGGCGTTACTTTGGACTGCTCCGGCTCACTGGATCTCTGTAAATGATGCCTGTGTTATATATTTTTATATAATGTAGTATTATATATTTTATATAACACAGGTATTATATAGGGTTATATTTGTGTCAAAGAGAATTTAATTTAACACATAGGCCTGTTGCATTTTCCCTGCAAGCCTACGTTGCAAATGGCACTTTTATACAAATACACAACTATGTAGCATTACATATTAAAAGTATGTTTTGAGGAATACATATAGAGTTGGCAAATATGAGCGCTGTTTAATACGTGGACTACAGAGTATTAGGGACGAATTTATTGTGTGCGGAGGGCGACCTCTGGTGGTGGACGTTGGTCATCGCCGATGTGAAATATGAGACGTTGAGACGTAGACTTGATTGAACAGTTATTATCTATTGTTTGGAGAAGTTATCAAACTATCAGGGCGCATATGTCTACTATTTGTTGTCTTTGGATTAAATGTTATATCCCAAATAGATTAAATAACTTCATCAAGAAAAGAAATACAAGACTTACAACAGTTTGTGTAACACAAAGCATTTTATTCCAGATGGTCCCCCGTGAACAACGTCTTGATGCCAGTTACAGCTCATTTAATCATCTGCATATCACCGATATCACATTTAATATTAACATCACAAGGCATGCAAAAACACTTAACATTCACCAGCATGCGTGTGGATTTTAACTGCATTGTGCGTTGGTTCATGCTTCTCACGCGTCATGTCTCTAAAGTGTTTAACAGCTCAGTGACAAACGAAGCAGCTTGAAAACACTGAGCTAGTATTCAGGTTTCTATGGTTTCAGTGTAGTGTTCTCTTAAGTTAATACACAGACAGCAGAATCGACTTCTCACAGAACAACTTGTTAACATTGACTTTTAATTCATACTTCGTCATTGATCTGAATCAGTAGAGGTTTTAGTGACAGGAATTTAGTCAGACTTATTCAGTCAAAGTGACTGGTGCATTCTGTAAAGACTGAACACATGTCATGTCATGTTTAGTGTTTAGTTATCAGCATTTCTGTCACACGACAAGGAACTGGCAAAATCACAGGAGACAAACAAAGAGAACAGGTCGCTTCTCATCACGTTTAACACTGAATATATATATATATATATATATTTGAATAATACTTCAGGTTCACATATTGACACGTACACCTTGAGCATCCATGAACAACACGATGAAACAAGCTACTACCCTATGGCTGTATTTTAAATATTGTCAATCATGGGTCAATATTAATTCAAAGATCATTTATTTAATAATTTCTAGCAGCTCATGTTTCACAAGAGTATCAATAAAGTTTACGACTTCAACTTGGTATTATTAAACGCCATAGACACCAGCAGTACTTCTCAGCAGGTGATTGTACTCTGGTCTTTCTAGACTACGCATGCATTACACAAACACTGCTACTGCTAGCTAGCTTAGCACACACATAACAACCATATTAGCTCTAGCTAGCTTACCATACACAGAACAACCATGCTAGCACTAGCTAGCTTAGCTTAGCACACACATAACAATCCTGCCAGGGCTAGCTATCTTAGCATACATAACAATCCTGCCAGGGCTAGCTAGCTTAGTACACACACAACAACCATGTCAAGGCTAACTAGCTTAGCATTCACATAACCCTGCCAGGGCTAGCTATCTTAAGAGCACAGATAACGACTACCAGGGCTAGCTAGCTGAGCACTCACAAAGCAACCCACCAGGGCTAGCTAACTAGCTAGTTTAGCACACAGATCAATTCTAGTTTAGCTACTTTAGCCCACAAAACAGACAAAGTGCACAGCAGAGCATTACTACTACAAATATTAACCAAGTATCCCTAACTGGCACGAGCAACTGACAAATGGCAACAGTAACTCACTTGGCAGCAACCACAACAACAACCAGTAGCTCCTGCATCTATCTGCCCATCAGGTGCTCCTACAGGATGCTCTCCCGCTCCTCCCCGAAGGTGACGGTGTCTGAGGAGACGGCGCAGATCTCCGGGGGGTCCCCAGGATTCAGGCCTCGCTTCAGGTGCACCACACGCACGTTCTCGTTGTGGGGGCCCGGCTTGCCGGTGGTGGTGGTGGTGGTGGAGCCGGCGACTGGAGGGGAGATGACCTCCCCTGTGGTGGAGGAGGAGGACGTGGTGGTGGAGCTGTCTGCTGGCAGGCGTGGCCGGTTGTTGGTGTTATTGTTGAGCGTGACGTTGCTCGGCGTGCGGTTCAGGTTGTAGGAGCGAGAGGACCAGCTCTCGTCGGGGCTGCTGGCCAGGAGGCTGCACTGGTCCTCAGAGCAGATGGACATGCGGGTGATGGCCACATCCTGCAGGGCCCCGCCCCCGCCCAGGGTGCTGGGAGGTGCGGGCTTGCGGGCCGGGTTCTCCTCGTCCAGCTCCATCAGGTTGGTTCTCTCCAGCTGGGAGAGGTCGGCCTCCTCGTCCCTCAGGGAGTGGTTGGGAGAGCTCTCGTTGGACCGCACCCCAGAGTCCGACGAGTCTTTCTTGTCCAGCGTGGCGTCGGACAGGAAGTCCTTCCCCTTCAGGGCCAGGGAGCCGGCCGCCAGGGGCCCGCCCTCCCCTCCCGCCCCCGCGGCCTTCAGCAGAGGAGCGTTGTCCGACTCCTCGGACTCCTCGTCGTCGCTGGTCAGCTTCTGGTACCCTCCGCCGCTCGCCTTCATCTTAAGCTCCGCGGCGCCGGAGAAGAGTGCGCCTCCTCCCCGCTCTGAGGACGAGGAGGTCTTGCGGTTCGGGACCGACTTGGCGGAGCCGTGGGGGTCGGCCTTCTCGTCCTCCTCCGTGATGGGGTCCAGGGCGTCGCCGTCCGGATTATCGGCCACCGGTTTCCCGCCGGGGGCGGCCCTCTTGGCGTAGGACTTGCGCGCGTCCGGCTCCCCGTTCTCCTTGGTCTTGTCATCGGACACGGAGGTCATGAAGTGTCCCGGCTGAGGCTGGACGGGCCGCTCCCCACCCGTCTCCAGCGTGGCCATCTGGGAGATGTACTCCTGGTATGCGCTGCGGTACTCAGATTGCTGGCGGTCGGTCAGGCGCCAGATGTCATTGGACGACTCCTGCGAGTTGAGGCTGGTCATGCTGGCCGTGCGCTGGGCGCCGCCCTAACAGAACAAAACAACACATCACTTCCTTTACTTCACTTCCTTTGGGACATGGGGTTCATGCGTGGGCTCACTTAAATGTGCTGGAAGTACCATTTAAGAGCTATTTCATATATATGGGGGTAAGATTTAAGAGCTATTATTTGAGTGTAATTTGATAGAAATGGCCTTGCCACCTGTCAGCTATTAGTGACAGGTGGCATCTCTTCCCTGATTGGTTCTGGGAATCCATCTTGCCTGTCAATCACAGCATGAAATGCAACTCTTCTCAATGGTGGAGAAACATAGGGAGGGAGCAGAGAGGGAGGAGATGTTTTAGGGTTTTCTTTCTAAATCTTTTCTGCTCTCTCTCTCTCTTTACCACTCTCTAATCTTACCGACAGCACCTTTAATACTGCACTTTAATTGCTATGGATTGATCAGAATCGATGGAGGTGTTATTTCCATGGCTCACCATCCACTGCTGGTTGGAGTGTCTGGGAGGCTCTTCCAGGCCCAGGTTGCTGAGCTCCTCGAAGCTCAGGTTGAAGCTGTACATGGGGGAGGTTCCGTCAGGGTTGGCAGCGCCGGCGTGGGGCGGGGCTACCGCACGGGGGGGAGCCACCACGCTGCCTTGCTCACTGGCGGCGTCGTCCTGAAGCACCTGGCTCTCCACCATACGCATGTCCATAATCTAGAGGAAGAGGATGGGATGAAACCAACATATTGATGGAGATGAAAGACATGCAGAGGATCTTGGACTTTGGACCAATCAAGTCACATCTCTGGATCGTCCAATCAGATCACATCTCTGGGATTGAACTCACAGTGGCTCGGAACAGCTGCCAGTCTCCAAAGTTCATGTTCATCTCCTTCTTCAGCTCATCGATGTTGCACTGAGTCAGGACACGTCCATTCACATTAGCCTGGCCACACAGACACACGTACCAGGTGAGCTACACACTGTTCACAATGCATACCGCAACACGGGCCTTGGCTACACTTCAGTGGGACTTTTGCGATGGCGTCGGTCAGATCCGGACCCCGTGTTGCCCGCTGGTGTGCGGTACCCCTACCTTCCTGATGGTGGCGGTGTACTGGGCCAGCATACTCTGGTCGACGCCCTCCACCAGGCGGACACGTTCACACACTGCCTCCGTCGTCATGGAGCTCAGAAGCACCGGAGGGACGCCCGACACCACGGAGGCAGCTGCCTGCAGACGAAACAAACGCACCCCGGACGCTTCAACACAACATCCGGAAGACAACGGAACACCATCCATGTTTTCATTGTTCTTTTAACACCAACTAACGCATCACTACTACATCTACCATCTATAACATTCATTGGCATTTCATGCAAAGTTGTTTCAAACCTAGCAGGTGGGGAAGGGCAGCAAGGCCAGATACAGCTGGTACGTTTGGAAGTTCATTACATTACATAACCTCACATTGATTGTCTGTTTATTCTCCTGCAAGGCGATGTGTGCATGACTTTATAGTTAACAACCCACACTTCTGAAGGCTGAGTCTTAAAGTTGTTAAAGGGGAGTTAAAGGTGGGAACAGGCTTCTGCTGTCTGTGGAGGTGTGACCTACAATAGATCTGCTGTGTCTTCTCTACCGGAGCCTCTGGGTGTCGGGGACCGCAGGCCCGACTGGAGGTTCAGGTAGTGTTTGTATGTTCTAACATCCCTAGTTTCACATTCCACATTTTCTTCGAAATCTCCCACATTTTGAGTTTAATAAACAACTGGGTTGACTGTAAGGTGAATATGAATATTATTGTAGTGTTATTGTATTGTTGTGGTAATGCTATTGTATTGTTATGGTAATGTATGCCCCAGACTCAATTTAAATTTCAGTCGGTTTCAATCTTCACCAAAACATTTGTCCACAGCTAGCGTAAAGATGCTAACTACTGCTAGTGTACGCTAGAGGAAAGAGTTAGCATCACTAGCTTGGAGATATGCTAACTACTGCTAGTGAACTCTAGAGGAAAGAGTTAGCATCACTATCTTAGAGACATGCTAACTACTGCTAGTGTACACTAGGCTAGAGGATAGGTTAGCATCTCAAGGAAAGACTAGCATGTTAACATACAGACTTTAAGCTAAATGACACAGTGTGACTACAGAAACATGAGATTAAGCTAGGTGTTAGGGAAAGGGAAAAACTAGTTGGCCCAAGGTGCATGCTGGGACTTAGGGTTATCAGTACCTGCTTCCTTTTTAAAGATGGACCCCTAGACAGCTATAGAACAGCATGGCAGACAGACAGACAGAGAGACAGACAGGAAAACAGAGAGACAGATGGACAGGCCAATGGTCAGACAGACAGAGGGAGGGAGATATGGAAAACAGACCAGGATTTTGAGTTTCTATTAAACTCATTTTAAGGATCAGAACGTGTTAGAATGTCGCTAGTTGCTCTTGTATCGTGTGCTTTGATTGTTATCAGCCTCACTTGTAAATGTCTCTATGGATGAAAGCTTCTGCTAAATGACGAAAGGTATCTATGTGGAGGCGTTTCCATGGACACACTGGAGCAGAGGTAGTTAACACAGAACATGTCGATACACTTGCGGTGAAGACTCTCGGAGCATAACCCTCCCCCAGAGTAAATATTAGATGATTAGTAACAAGGTCTTTATTGTAGTCACCTTGTAACAGTAGAGGTGTGGTTAAGGGCGGGCTCTAGGACCCAGGGCCAGGTGGTACTTACAGGTGCGCTGTAGATGTCCCTGTAGGGGGCGGTCTTAGGGAATGGGCGTGGTGGGCAGGTGAACCCCAGGTAGGGGCGTGGCCATTGGTAGACATGTTGGGGGAAATAAGGCTGGATGGACCAATGGGTGCAGGAAACACAGTATGACATCCATGGGGGGCGGGGTCACATGACAACTTATGAACCAATCAAATCAAAAACATTTAGAGTATATAGCTGCTTCCAGGTGGAATCAGTTTTTTAGCTGTTTGTTTTGAGAAAGATGCTTAAGCTAATGAGCGTAGAAATGACCAATTAGTGTTTCATAGTACAAGACTGAGCTGCTCCTCATACCGGGGAAAGACTGCCCCCACATGGAACTACTCGTCTCCATCGAGAACGTTACAGTGTCTCCTTCACCGACCGCGAGAAACCTCGGTTGGTGCTGGACGATCATCTGTGCTGCAACACCAACATCACTGCGGTGGCCAGATCCTGTAGATTTGCTCTCTACAACATCCGCAGGATCCGGCCCCTCCTCACACGAGAAGCAACACAGATCTTGGTCCAAGCCCTTGTCATCTCCCGCCTCGACTACTGTAACTCGCTCCTGGCTGGACTCCCAGCCTCCGCAATCAAACCTCTGCAGCGTATCCAGAACGCTGCAGCACGCAGTCTTCAACCTACCGAAGTTCTCCCACGTGACCCCTCTCTTCCGTGACCTCCACTGGCTCCCTGTAACTGCTCGCATCAAGTTCAAGACTTTGGTGCTGGCCTACAAGGCCCTACAAAGAACGACCTCCCAACAGCGGTCAGGACAGCAGAATCACTGACCTGCTTCTGCAGGAGGCTCAAGACCCACTTATTCAGAGTCCACCTGGACTCTGAATAGCTTCACCTCCTGCCCACCTCTCCTCCCCAACCCTCTCCCCCCTACCCGATCAACTTTAACCCCACCCCTCCTGGATCCTTAGCACGTCCATATTTGTATGTCTTGGCTCTTTGTAGGATCTTGTACGCTGGTATGTCCCGGCACTTGAAATATAACTTATCTTGTGTAGCATCTTATCCTGGCTACCTGCTGTTGTACAGTAAGGAGCCAACCTAGCAACTGTAAGTTTGTAAACTTGCTCTATTGACCTGGCAACCAGGAATACTTGTAACTTGTTCTATTCTAATTGCACTCTACCTTCAGAGATATATTGTTGTCTCCCTCTTTCGACAAATGTGTTACTTTTTGTAAGTCGCTTTGGATAAAAGCGTCTGCCAAATGCTCTAAATGTAAATGTAAATTTACATTTAAAAAGTATTGTGGTCAAGCTCTATTCAGTCCCTCCATGGAGTAGTGTCTGTACCTGTATGTTCTGGACCACGCTCTTGAACTGTGAGGATCGCTGTGTCCACGTGTTGACCAGGTCCATCGCCCGGTCAAAGTTCTTCACGTACTCCCCGTACATCTTCATGAACGGCGCCAGCTTCTGCAGGATGTCTCCGATACGAGGGTTCGACTCCCTGGAGCGCAACACACATTTTAAGTGCGTGTATTTGTGTGTGTGTGTGTGTTTTTAGATGGAATCTGTTCAAGTAATGGGGTATAACAGTAATGTGATGATGGGTGAATTATCTAACCACAGCTCTCTTGGGAAGCCATTTTCTATAAGACACACACACACACACACACACACACACACTATTAATACATTTCCTGTCCTCAGTGACAACAGAAAAGGAAAATGCACTGAGAGTACAATCATAAACAGGCACACACACGCTCACACATGCTCACACACACACACACACACGTGTACACACACACACACACACACACAAACATGCACACAAACATGTACACACACACGTACACACACACATTATTGCCAAGACAATAATTCTCCCCATTGCTTCCCCATTGTCT
>OMKP01076324.1:0-12752 GCA_900302375.1 Bathygadus melanobranchus
CAGAGTAAAGATTCAGAGTCAGAGTAATGATTCAGAGTCAGAGTAAAGATTCAGAGTCAGAGTAAAGATTCAGAGTCAGAGTAAGGATTCAGAGTCAGAGTAAAGATTCAGAGTCAGAGTAAGGATTCAGAGTCAGAGTAAAGATTCAGAGTCAGAGTAAGGATTCAGAGTCAGAGTAATGATTCAGAGTCAGAGTAAAGATTCAGAGTCAGAGTAAAGATTCAGAGTCAGAGTAATGATTCAGAGTCAGAGTAAAGATTCAGAGTCAGAGTAATGATTCAGGGTCAGCCTTTAGCTGCCATCCATGAATCCCTTTGTATTGCTTATTGAAACACATCAAACGTTATTAAGTCCATCACTTTCAACAGGGTCCATTACAATACATTGTATTGTATTGTATTGAAATTGATAATACAATACAATGTACACCACTAATGAAACCACATCCAACTCCATTACATCACCTGGCCTCAGTGGCGAGGCAGGGAGCCCAACCTCGTGTTACATAAGAGCAGCATCCTCGTTATTCTGGGATTATAGATTCTCTACTACAAACACTATTGATCCCACTGCTGCACTGCTGATATGGAATTACTATGAACCTTTCTGTTTGGATACAATCTGGTCCACACACACGTGCGCGCATGCAGACACACACACACGCGTGCGCGTGCACACATACATACACACACACACACACACACAATCACACAATGTAATGTAATCCGCAGCAGGTCTGTGTGGCGCTGTGGTGTTATAAATAGGTGTGCGTGTGCGTGTGCGTGTGTGTGTGTGTGTGTGTGTGTGTGTGTGCGTGTGTGTGACCAAAAACAATCTGAAAATGACACCAGCTGTCCCTGAATAACCAGGCCCTCCTAGCCATATACGCAAATCATAAATCATCCCAGCCTGCATGAGTTCTACGTATGTTCCGAAAAACCAAGCATTTGTTTTTTGGGGGAATTCCATGAAAACTGATAACTGAATTTGTTTGAATCCTGTTCCTGGTTATAAAACCACTAGTGGAGAGGGACATACTGTTGCTACTTCAATATGGCGTTATTATTAGTTATTAGAATGATCCTTCAGCCCTTTTGAGGTCTGGTATAAATGAATGACGACACCACTCCCCCCTATCCAATCCTTAGTCTCTCTGTGTGTTCTTTGCCTGGTGCTCTGTGTCCAGGGGTTTGGTGTGTCAGCGGACTGGAGGTCTCCACAGGTAAGATCACATTTATAGAGGCCATGAATGGCTCCACGGTGCTGATTCCCTGCACCTACTCTTCCTGCATCGGCATCAAGAACCTCTACTTCAACTGGCACTACAATGACAACGGGACTATGCTCAAGGTAGGACCAAAGCTTCCTCACCCTGTACACACACACACACACACACACACACACACAGACACACACACACACACACACACACACACACAGCTCTGTTGAAAAGTAGATTCATATATTGTTGTTGTTATATGCTCATTGCTTTGCTCTTATCAACAATGACAACAAAACAACAAAACCTACCATGAAATGTAATAAACGGAGGTGTTCATTTATTTGTGTGTGTGTGCATGCATGTGCGCGCGCGCATGTGTGTGTGTAGCTCTGCGATGCGGTGATCCCCACGGAGAACGTGGAGCCCCGCGTCAGTGTGTACCACGACCGCGTGGAGTTTGTGGGCTCGTCCAAGAAGAACAACATCTCCATCCTGCTGTGGAACATCACCTTCGAGGACGAGGGCGATTACGTCTGCTTCGCCCGCAACCCCAAGGAGAAGAACCGCAACCACAGCGCCGTGTTCACTCTCCTGGTGGTGGACCAAGGTGCGTGATAAGACACACGCGTGTGCACTAGAACATACGCCCATTCGTTCATCGCTTAATGACGTTAGGTATAGGTCAGGTTTATGCGTTTTTGCGATGGTATTCTGTCACCTGTACTTGTGATGAATACTTGTGATAAAGTTCAAGTCTATTGGCGCTTTTCTATTGCATGGTACCGGCTTAACTCGGCTTTACTCGACTCTACTCGCTTTTGGTGGCAGGTGCTCATGTTCCACTGCAGATATACAGTAGTACTCCCCTCAATGTAGCTGGTCGTCATCTTCAACGTCAGCTCTGGCTGGATCCTTTCGTCGGCAACCTCCTGTGATAAAGAAAAAAGAATTGCGGCCGCTACATTAGCTTGGCTATTAAAAATGAAGGGTTTGTGCAGGCTGTTCCGTGTCACACAATGATGATGCAATGGTGCGGTGACGACTCTCTCTGGCCAATCAGTAGTCTGCAGTGTATTCACGTCACCTTTTGGTATCGCCTCAGCTCGCTTGGACCCTCGATGGCGGTGGTACCAAAAAAGTACCAAGTACCGGGTACCATGTAGTGGAAAAGCACCACAAATACAGTTATACTTGTGTTATACTTACTAATCATGTGCCCCTTTGAAGCATATAGGCCTGCCTGTTCGAAATGGGATGATTGCATGGCCTCTGGTATTGCTGCTTGCAGCTTTCTCGAGAACCATCCAAACAACTGGGTCCTCAACTATACACCTGTGTGAAGTGTGAAGTCGATCGGATGAATGGTTGTCGAGAAACTCAAAGGACAGACATACATACATACGTACATACAGAGAGTCCTCTAGTTGTAGTTACATCGTTGCTTCTCTTCCTCTGTGCAGTGAAGGAGGTTGACAACACCCTGACCACCATCATAGTGTCCGTGGTGGGCGGAGTCATCGGCTTCCTGATCATCTTCATGGTGGTGAAGGCCCTGGTCGTTCACTTCATTCTGAAGAAAGACGACAAGAAGTAAGCACTCTTACAGCCACGTAACGTCCCTCAGGTCAAATTCGATATCAACTCGCTGGTCAAATCTTTCTGATGTAAATGTATGTAAATAGACAGTCATATAGCGGGTGAAGAAATATCAAGACACAGATCATTTCTAATGGTTAAACTGATTGAAACAGACGGTAGCTTAGCTAATTTAATCAGGCAAATGGCTGGCCAGCCGATGTCAGTGGAATGCAGCAATCAGAAGTCATACAACAGCCAGAAGAGGCGGGGAAGTGCAGCTCGTCACAATAGTTTGTTGGGACAAGTTTATGAATCATGCACTTTCAAGCATTGTTTTTTTCTGTTTGTCCGTCTGTCTTCCAGTAAAGAGTGTCTGGTCAGCTCCTCAGCGGGGGTTGACAACACAGACAACGGACACACGACGGCCAAAGGGGCCGACGCCAAGGCAACACCAAAGGCTTGAGCGAGTATTCAGTCCGTACGTTTGTGTATATAGATCAATGTACACAATGTGCGGATAAATGAGCACTACGGTTGGACTGTTGCACCATACTAGTGGCTAAACCATTAGATCATGTCAGTCTATCTATAAATATATATATATACATATATGTACCATGCTTGAATTTTGGAATATGTGAAGTGAGCCCTCCTCTGCCTGCACCCTGCGTTAGCAACTCTGCTCCGAGATCTCCACTCCTTTGACTGCACAGCTTATAAAACACCACGGCTTCCACACACATTTCGTCATCGAAGCCTCTCGTGAAAGCCTAGTGACGTCGATGAGGTTGGCTTGTGATCGTACGACGGCGCGGGCCGTGCGACACGAGAGATAACCGTAACGGGCTAGCATGCGGGTTATTTTATTTGAAAAAGACGTATTTCGTATGAATACACATTTCGTTTCAAAGATTCAAACTAGCACGTATGATCATGCTCTTAGAATAATATAAGCTACCAAAATTGGAGACAAGGGATTTTTTTTACAAGGCGTTTGGAATCAGCGAGTTTGTACTTTCTATTGTGGTGTCCATACAGCCACATCACCGGACCCATACAGCAGACCTAATACAGGAACACATATTTTACAATATTGAACTGCCAACAATCTACTGCCGTGATGTCAACTAATAGTACTACAGCACAACCTCTCCTGCCAGTGTCCGATATTATCATCACAGGACACGTGATCAAACCTGTTTTTGTTTACAAACTAGCATAAACATAACTATGTGAAGCAAGGTTCTCCTGATTGGACGTTAGCGGGTGATTATCTGCCGCCACTCCAATGGGGGCTCACCACTAGTTGAAGATGTAGCGCACCAATCAGAACGCTCTCTGGCTGTCATCTGACCTTTAAATCTTTATAGTGTAACCAATGCCACAGTATTCTCAACAACATGTTGACCAGGGGGTGTGGTTGTGGCTGAGGAGGGCTGACTGAGAGAGACCTTAGTTTTCGCTGAACTCCTAGACTAGTCGTGGCTCTTAGTAATAGCGGTAATTGTTAGTAGTATTAGTTTTTTGATGTGGCAGGGGCCGACACGTCTG
The DNA here is from genome assembly GCA_900302375.1 of Bathygadus melanobranchus. Classification (NCBI taxonomy): domain Eukaryota; kingdom Metazoa; phylum Chordata; class Actinopteri; order Gadiformes; family Macrouridae; genus Bathygadus; species Bathygadus melanobranchus. The sequence continues at coordinate 4,352 of OMKP01076324.1, forward strand.
ACAAACGGGTTTCCGGAGGCAAAATAATAGTTCTGTAATTAATTATAATTATAATTCAGTTCTGCAACACTTTTGGTTCCTTCGCCTTAGATAAGAAAATAACTTAACATAGAACAAACACAGGTGCCTGTTCTGATAACAAAAATACACGGAAAAACAAATGAAAGCATAGCCAACCGATGACAATCCCCAAGAAAAAACCCGCCAACCTTCCCACCTAGAAACCAATGGACTGAAACCACGCTGCTTCTGATGAATAACTGATGCATTTTGAGCATGTGTGCATTTGTTTTAGAAATAGGAATATTTATGTCTGTTCGTCTCTGACATCACCTCATCTGTCATCATGTCAAAGGCCCCAACGTGTGATCCCAACCAATTATCCAATTAACCTACACATAAGTCAACCGATAGCCCGATTGGCCCTGTCACCAGGCTAAAGGTTCACAACAGATGAAGGAGAACTGCCAGGGTCGGAAGTTGACACGCATTCATAGCGTGCGTTTTAAAGACGCACAGCTGCCATTGCTCACTAAGGCTAAAGGCTACCACCGCGAACCAGTTAGCCAGGTTAGCGGTGTCCAGCGGTACATTTCATGTCCTTTGCATTGCCAAAAGCTAATTTCTCGCATAAACAGACCGTTATGTTTTTTCCCCCCAAACACACCTATTGTTTGTTGTTTGTTTTTTATTTAATAGTTGTTAATACTTCTTTTAACCATCATTATCCGAAGTACATCGTACATTTTTTGCCTTTTTTTGGCTGAGTGCTCAAAAACGAGTAGAAATTGTGTGTTTATGTAGTGGTCTTAATACCAAGAAAGCCATACAGACGGAAAATGAATGTTTGTTGTTTTGATGTTTTAGTTACAGTTAATGAACGAAAATAAGAATATAGATTATAGATATATAACATATATTGGTGTCTCATATGAAAAGGATGTATTTCACACGCACACTAGATGCATTTGACTCTGATATTTTCCACTGCTGCCACACCAAGCGCTATTTTAGTATTTAGAATAAAACAGTACTTTGTCACTTTGCAAGCTGTTGAACTACATCGACAGTTGTTAGATTGCCATTCGTGTGTTCTCTATGGATTCAGCTATGCTGTGAATGAAGTGATTCATAAGACAAGGCGTGATGACATTATGTAGGTCATCATCGCGCATATAACGGTCACCCAACAGACTTACAGTCTGTATTCTAGGCTTTATTGTGAAAAACATACATCTCTGTATAGCAAGCATGGCTCGCTGAGCTTCCCTGAGCGAGAACTAGATCCATTACTTTGCTGCCTGCTGTACAGTGTCTCTACCAAAGTTCTCAGCAGCTAAAAGAGGGAGAAAGAAGACCACTTTCTGCCCCCTGGTGGCGGTGCCCCGGCGGTTCAGCTTTCACCTCTTTCAGCGTGAATGTAGTGAGCACTTTGATTGGATCACGCGATCTGCCCGTTAAAATGTACTTAAACGTATTAGATCAGAAGTTCCCGCGATAGGGAACCCCTTCTATGTGACCTCTATGATGCTGTACACCCAAACACACACAGCGTTTCAGTCTAACTTAAGCTAACAAATTTCCATTCTCGCCACGCTGCTGCTCGCTAATGTTGGGAGTGCATTCCATGTTTGCATTCAGTAGAAGCAATAGAACTGGTCTTCTGATTATGCAATATCCTGTTGTATGGCACTTTATGACATTGTGATGGAGCTGTGGCGGCACACTGTCTGTCCATTGCACAGATTACTATGTATCCACGTTGCACGAATGTATCTATTGTACTTAAGACATCCTTGTTAGACTCTGCCATGAAATAAGACAGCTGGAGTACCAATGGATGCTAGCTAGATCTAACTTTGGCAAAATATGTTACACAATTACAATTAGCTCCACAGCATAGACGTATTGGCATTTATGTGTTTACATCCGTAAAAACAAATCACTTTTCACACCAATTCATGACTTAATTAAGAATTCTATTAATATAATATATAATAGCCTATGTAATATTTGACTGAATGATGACAACACAAAGACATGGCAGAAGAACTCAGGAGACTCCTATCATAACGCTTCCAATAGCATTTGAAGTACTTTGAAGTAAACTGCAATGTGACTGTGTAAATTCAATTGGGGTATTTTGTGTTTACACAGGGACTGTATGGCTAGCTATAGATGGGATTATTTTTATATCTTGACTAGAGGTATGTTTCAATCAAGCTGCAATGTGCCATGCTTTTATTTTGAATACTGTAATTAACACTTCACACACGCACACTTAAGAGAGTGAGTTGAGCTATTTCCCAAGTTTCATTGTGTGTATCAATCTTCCAAAGATTCACGAGGGAATACCTACATCGTCTGTCAGATTTCAAACATGTTTTGTCCAAACGTTGTCTTCCATTTCTGACTTCAACGCTGTGAGACACCCGTGTGTCTTTCAACCCTCCTGTGTTGATGCGTCCATGTTGTTGCCTCTCTCCCTTGACATGAATCATGTTCCCTACATCCAAACACTTGCTACAGTGAACATAATGGCCTGTCTCCACCATGGACCAGGAGAGTGCTATATTATATTGCTAATCCAGATACACAAAAGAACAAGTGGGATTTTTCAGTCTAGATTGTAACTAGATCAAAACCGTTACCACCTCATCATCAATTGCATTACTGTAACACATGTATACACGTATGTTTTTTCTGCATGTGTGCATGAACTCTGAAATGAGCTGACGGACTGCAGATATCGCTGCAATCCCGGGAACTTCATACTTAATTGGCTGACTTAGTACGGCAGTGGTGCGTAAGAAAGGCGTGACTGCCACCTAATGGCGGTATGCTGTATAACAGGGAATAACCCTTGTCCCAACCCTGACCTTCTGTCTGGCAGCTTAATAAACACACATTTCCAGTATCCAGGATTGTTTAAAACATTGTTGAGACCTAAATTTAAACGGCAGTTGGGACTTACTATACATGAGCTCTATGACCGACCCCAGCCCAAAAATGTTTTAATTACATGTGCAAGATGGCCAACATGGCTTAAACTAGCACTTTAGATACTTATTTCATATTATTTATTCAATGTTGAAACCTTTCCTAGAGATTATATAGTATTATATATAACTATGGTGTTGACATTATTTTGTATAACGAATCTATCAGTCTGTTTCCAGGTAATTCATGTATGGTGGGATTACACAACACATAGCCTGTCTGTTCTCTATAGATTATTAATCCCCTGCTCATTCCAGCTACACATGGGAGAGCAGTTGATTATCACAGAACATTAAAAATATATAAAAATAAACGCCATTATTTCCTAGCCAAGTAAATCCAACTGTAACATTTGAATGATTTTACTACCACACTGAACACGCGGCCTGTTCATGCTATAATTGCTAATAACTACAAATAATGGAATATAATAATCCTATATTATTATTCATACAGCACACTGAACTGTCACGACATGACGTCACACCACTGCTATACTGCAGTGGTCACATGATTGCTATTCAAAAAGAATATGAGCTGTAGGCCTATAGTGGCAGGAACTCTCACTGCCAAAACACGAGTGTGTTTGTCTGCTAACTACTTCCCACATTCCAAACCCTTTCAGAGAAAATACCCGATGAACGGGCAGTTTCAAACCGTGCTAAAGTGCCCCGAAAAAACAAGAACTAAATGAGAGAACGTTCTAGCTAAAGGATGAAGCGGCTGCAAACAGAACACGTTAAGGTTTTACTCGTTGTTCCTCTTCTATATGAGACATTTTTGAAAGAGCTAGGTTTAGGTATTTTGTGAAACTTTTAAATTCTGTTGTGCGAGTTTGCGTACGTTGTGTACAACCATGAATACAAGTGGTATCACGTTTATTCTGCGTCATGCTCCATAGTAGTGTCATAATAACACATTGCATGACAGTACTCTGTGTAACACTTAGGGAGAACTATAGAGGAAATCTCAGTATTAGCCAGCTAGATTATAAGCACAGGCTGAAATTAATATCCTGTATTTTAACCAGTTTGTGTTTCGTTTCTACATGTCAAGCATCAGCCCAACATATCCACTGATGTCACATGGGAATCCATCGATATAACACAAATATCTTAAAACTTCTAATCTCAGCACTTAATCAAGCGACTTCCGTACATTTTTACAATTTACAATTTTCCAAACACAGTTCTTAAAACATGCAGACGGACTCAATGAAAACACACAACACTCTCCGCGGTCCCACAGCAACACCACTAACCAAACTAGATCATCTTTCGATGTTTACCTGCTGTTCTGTGTTAGTGTCCATGTTGCTCATGCTGCTCTCTGACTATGCAGAATGCTTTTGTTTTTCCTTCTTTTTTTTCCAACTGTTTCACAAATGTAGACTGGAAAATAAAGCGATTATTTAAAATCCTTGATAATCCAATTTTTTTTTGCATTCGATCAACATCATTGGGTTGTGTGTTTGTGTGTGTGTGTCCTGTTGCCTGACGAGAGTCTTCTTTCTGTGATGTGGGTTCAACTCCTGTAGGCAGTAGGCGGGAGAGGAGAGTGAGATATGTGAGAGGATGTGTGAGATAAATATTTAGCCGCACGCTTAATGCTTGGTGAAGAGGCCTTGGCCACGTCTGTCTTGAATGAAAGTGTCAAGATTATACACAGCCCCCGAGAATGCTGTCACAAGGATCACTGGTGTTCAACCAACACTACTGTACTGGATGAGTCTGTGTTTCACCTGCATTGAAAAGCATTCATCATTACTCCAGGTCCAAATCACATTAATATACAGGATCCTCCCACATTTTAAACAACAAATGTGTTGTCTAACCAGCTCAGCTTCACTCTTCAATAGGTAAGCAGAAAGGAGGATAACCAGCAAGGAAAATAAAGGTGATACAACCACAATACAGTAGGCCGTCAAATATATTAGGACTATGAAATAAGCACTCAAGAAATATCTATAGGCCTTCATCACACAGGTGTAATCGCAGTGATGAAAACAGGTGTAGCTTGTTAAGTTAATTATGCGTGTATAGGCATGCCAGTGGCCATAATTAGATACACCTGTTTTTGCCTCACATACACGCACGCACACACACACACACACACACAGCAGCATGTGTGGTGTGGGATGGGACCAGGATGTCCTTTATCTGCGCCTTGAAATTAAAGCAGAAGAAGAAGAATTTGTGAACCTTATAAACAACACATTGCAATCATGCCTAAGTGAGTAAGGTTTACAAAAAGCACACATGCTGCTATAGCCTTTGTGATTCTAGACTCTGAAAGGCTCTCTGTCTCCATCTTGTGGTGTCTTCATGCCACTTCAACACAGACTCACCAAACGCCACACCTCAACTCATATTCACTCAATATTTTCAAAACAATAATAATAATAGTTATATATTATTATATATAACTACAGTGTTGAAATTATTTTGTGTAATCTATCAATCTGTTTCCAGATAATAAACACATAGCCTGTCTATAGATTATTGATCCCCTGCTCATTCCAGCTACACATGGGAGAACAGTTGATTATCACAGAGCATTACAAATTATAAAAATAAACGCCATTATATTCAAGCCAAGTAAATCCAACTTTAACGTTAGATTATGCAGAGCTTACTACCACACTACCAGAACAAGTGATCTCTTTGTGCTATATTACTAATAACTGCAAAAAATCAAATACATATAATAACCCAATATTATTGTTCATACACTGAACTGTCATGCCATGACATCACACCACTACAGCCTTGTACTCTTATTGCAGTGGTCACATGATTGCTATTCAAAAGATATGACCTCGAAGACCTATAGGCCTATAATGGCAGAAACTCTCACTGCCAACTACTTCCCATGTTCACACATCTTATTGTAGAAATCTTGTAGACACACTACATAGGCCCAGGTCTCGAGTAGGTCTCAACATGTTGACAATATTTGAGTTTGCAATATTTGCTTTTTATACTTAATTACCAGACGATGGTGCTATTTCTGCCAGTATCATAGTACAGCATAGAAAAATATCATGTAACTTACCCTTGCTATACTCGACGGCTGTTTCATTCCCCTCTCCTGTTGTCACCGACCTCGGTGTTTGACTCCACACTTTCACCCCCGCCCCATATCCAACACATCTGCAAGAGTTCCTTTTTCCACCTTAAAATATAACCAGAATGAAGCCATCACTTTCAAAAGATGACAACAACTGGCTCATGCACCAATCTTCTCCTGAAGTGATTATGTTAATGCTCTTCTCTCCGGGCTTCCAGACAAATCTATCAACTGTCTACGGTCGGCAGGCCTTCCTTTAAGACTTATAGCGGCACACCCTTGTTTTATCTTTTTATTTATCCTTATTTTATTCTATTTTTGAAATTATTAATTTCATTTCATTTTAGTTATTTTGTTTCTTCTTAAAACCTTTTTTACTGGCGAACCTTCTGTTAAACCTTTTTTAGAACGGCCCACCCTTGTTGTATTCCCCTTTTTGAAAATCATTTTTCAAACTTTCAACTTTTACCTGTGAAGCAAGCAAGCTCCATTTATTATTAACTAACCCTAACCATGATTACTATTGAATAAAGCTTTCATTTTTCCATCCCGTGAGGATCTAGCTGTCTGTGATGGTTAGACAGCAGCGCCAGGCCAGTCATCCAGACCGAGCAGATTTCATTATTTCATTCATTGGATACTTTATAGATGCAGAATGGTCACACATTCATGTTGTAACATTTCAATTAAGCAAAAGCACACATTTGAAGGTCCAAGTTCAAGGCACACTCAGGAAGACTAATCTTGACCAGCAGTGAGGAAACATGTCTGTACATTAGAAGTAGCCATTATGTCCTACTCTATATCTGCAATTGTCACGTTCCTCGTTGAAATGTGCTTGCGTACGAATCAGTCACATCCGCTCAACTCATATCCACAGGTGCACATTTACATAATTTTGGTGTAAAGACTCTGCAAGTAAGTATGTGGTGTGTGTGCGTGAGTGTGTGTGTGCACGCGTGTGTGTGCGTGTGTGTGGGTGCCAAGACCTGTACAGATGTTCCCAGTACTCAGTCTACTGGTTTTAAAGTGATTCTAAACCCAGTATTTTTTAAATCAAGTCTGTATTCAACTGCCAGCCAATGTAGGCACGGCTGGATTGGGGTGATGTGGCAGCAGCGGTTCAAAGCCTTGCAGCTGCTGATGCATGTTTGAATAGTGTAGCAGTAATAGTAGACACCAAAAGATGAAAGTGTTTATAATGCAGTATTTATATAAAGCTATTATTGGGCAACGTTGAACTGACTTTAACAATGTTTCGTGAGCGAAGGAAAGGGGAGTGAACCTGCTTATTGACATGTTGCCCATTTTCATTTTGTCTCAAGATTCATGCAGACTAAATGCAATCATTTCTGTTTATGTATCATGGTCATTGGTAAAATGTGCCATCTACTTAGTGTCAAATTATTACTATTATTAGATCTTCCCAATCCTCCTCCTGCTGAGTATGTCTCCACTATATATTAGTATCATATATATGCTGCAGTACAATAAGACATGGGCTGCAGAAATGATCCATTCACTTTCCACGCGTGGGATATTAAAATGATACCAGACCCACACACATATCCAAGTATATTTGAGTCCAGAGAAAAGTTCTTATAGAAATTATACAAATCAAGCCATACAATTCAAGTATGCTATGCCTCTTGTTTTATTTTGGAGAAATGGGCATCACTGTATCAGAAAAGTGATCATTTCTCTAGTGGCGGGGTCGTTTGGCTGGTGGCAGGTCTCTGTCACTCGGCCCGGCAGGCCTCTTAGAGCCCTGTCTATCGGGGGTCTGGTTCCATGACCCAGCCGGCCTCCCCCTCTGCTGCTTCCTCTCCTTGAGGATGGCCCAGATCTTGCGCACCCACTTGGGCACAGGGCCCGTCATCTTGGACCGTGGAATGGCTGGCCGTGGGACCCCCGGCATGTTTGCTATGAAGGACCAGTGCTGGTCCTCCTCCGTGTCCATCCTCTGTGCAGACTCAGAGCAGCACACTGCAGATTCTGCTGCTGCTGAGACTGGCTTCAAGAAGATCCTCAGGCCTACTGGGTGGTTGGGGTCCTCAACTAAAGTGCACGTCCACAAAATGGCTGGCCGTGGGAGCTCCGGCATGTTTGCTATGAAGGACCGGTCCTGGTCCTCCTCCGTGTCCATCCTCTGTGCAGACTCAGAGCAGCACACTGCAGATTCTGCTGCTGCTGAGACTGGCTTCAAGAAGATCCTCAGGCCTACTAAAGTGCACGTCCACAAAAAGGAGTTGTCCCCTTGGATGCTATCAACTAGTTTCTGTGGACACAATGGTGGTATTCATTTTGATGAAGGAATTGTGGATTCTTTCCA
>OMKP01076337.1:0-16156 GCA_900302375.1 Bathygadus melanobranchus
GGAAAAACACTGCTCTGAACAAACATGTGACCACGCATAGACATTTCTTTTTCTGGATATGAAATAAATCAAATATTTACATAACATTTTTGTTGTCAAAATAGGTCTGTGCTTTGCAAAAAAAAAAGAAAAGAAAAAAAGAATAATTTAAAATTCAAGTTCTGACATAAAGACATTCTAAAAAGCTTTATTCTTTTAAACCCAATAATGTACATATCGCTCATGTGCTGAAGACATACTGCAGTTTGTCTGCAGAGGGGTCGGTACTGTGTGGTTCCTGTGAGTGTAGGTCGCTGCGTTGTCTTTCTGCAGTGTTAACAACATCGTAGCACACGAGGCACTGAGGCCACGACAAGGCTATATGGGGCATCCAGCTCTGTCCATATGTGGAAGGACACTTGTAGGTACATACACCGCCCCGGGACGCCTCTTAGTGTGCTAGCCTGTGCTCTGCCCGCTCCTCGCTGTACTCTTCAAACCTTTACTGTGGTGTGCAAGACAAACTGGACATAAATATACTCTGAAATGCTTAAGGAATAAACAGGATTCATTTCCCCCCTTTGTGTAGTGTGTGCTATGGTGAGAGCGTTAAGTCAAGTCACGTCCAAAACAAATCGCTGTGGTTAAAAAACTAAATAAAAGACATTTCCCCCGACTAAATCTCTGATGCTTTTCAAAATATTTTTAAAAGTTATGTACTTGATGTGTCTTGATTCATTCATGCTATTGTTTTATTTGAGCTTTGTTAATTAAACAGAACATTTAACAGACTCCCGCGTCTTAATCCATTCTCCTGTAATCTTCCCCAGTTTGGAAACTCTAGAAATGGCACATTGGACAGATAAATCCAACTATTGGATGACTTCTAGACTGCAATTGGCCATTCAAATCCACCATGTTTAGATTACAATGGCATTATGGCACTGTTGGACCAAACACTGACTGATGAAACACTAGAGGTAAACCCAAATACTATGAATGGATGGTCCCCATGGATACACAATATACTGTCACTCGTCTCGGCTTGGGAAAACTGGCACCTTGGTTTCTAATGAGATTGGGACAAAACCACCATCTACACCTTCCTCAGTGTATGACTGACTAACCGACACAAATCGAGCTTATTGTTTCGCTACTCTTAGTGTTGGATACGCACAGCTGATCCCCCGTTCCCACATTCAGATATCAAGAAGGCCAATATTCCAACCAGGGGCAAACATGTGATAGCACAACTCTAACCACATTTAGTTTGGTACAAACATTTTGTATATGTACAGTTCAGAGCGACATTAGTGTCCACACTGGCATTTTATGAAACGGTTCTCTGTAAACAATAAAAAGATAGAAAGATTTGTAGTGATTTCTCTGAGGTACTTGAGAGACTCCTCTCATTGTGTCCCCCCGAAAGAGCTGTCACTACAGCCCGGAGCATTGAAAGGAGTAGTGGGGTATACGCAGTCTTTTGAGCTGTCCAGGGAGGGTTGTTGATGGTGGGGGGGCGGGGTTAGCCTCCTCGGTTGGCTACCTCTGCACTAGATCACTGATCTCCTTAATACAGTTCTGCAGGTTGTCCAATGCCGGGCTGGAGCCAAGACTGCTCAGCCCTGCTCCTCCTGCCGAGGAGGCTCTCACCTCCTGCAGGCTGAGCTCCAGTTTTCCAACGGCCTCCCGGAAGGCAAACTTGTTCCTCATCTGGGGGATGCAGTCCACATAGCCCGAACAGTAGCCCAGCAGCTGGTGGCCGGTGTCCAGCACCTGGCTGCTGGAGGGGCTCTCGGAGCTGCCGTGCAGGGCGGTGCTCAGGCACTCTGCACACTCCAGCAGGGCCTGGCGGCTCACACGCTCCTGGGGCAGCCTCTCGGCCTGCTGCCTGGTCCGTCGCAGGGCCACCTTAGAACCCGTGGAGAGGGTAGTGTGTGAGGCGGATGGGGCGGAGCCATTGGCCAGTTTGGTGGGGGTTGCGTTGTTATTGGTGGTGGAGGACGACGGAGAAATGGAGGGACAAGACGCGGGAGGCACTTGAGGTGGCGGCACCGACGGCCGCCCAGCCCCCGTCCCCCCTGACGTCCGTCCGGGTCGATGGTGACCTTTCAGCGTGTCGCCGTTCAGCTCGGCGGGCGCCCCTCCCATCTGCTCCTCGCCGTCGCCACTGTAGGAGTGGGAGACGCTGCGCAGAGTGGGCGGGGGAGGTGGAGCACACTTGGGTTTGACAAGCCGCGGGCGGTCTCGCTCCGCCTGGTGGTCGGTCAGCAGTTTGAAGCGGTTCCCCTGAGAGTCCACCCCGACCAGGTGCACGTCGGCCGGGCTGTGCTTCAACGTGGGAGAAATCAACACGGGGACCTTATGGTTGTGCGGCGGGGCGCTGGCCGCCGTCGATGACACCCCTGAGCCTGAAGTCTTTGACGGAGACGACCACGACTGCTGCCGGTCCTGCACTCCTCCACATTCCTCCCTAACCCGAGAGAGAGTGTCCGATTCCCCCGATTCCCCACCTACCCCGGGTCCCCTCAGTGCCCCGGAGATGCCCCGAGGCAGCAGCTTGGCCTTCGGCCTCTCCCTGATCTGCGCCGTCCCCTCGTCCATCCTCCTCAGCAGGGCCTCAGAGGGCCTCGCGGCCCCGTTCTCAGGCTGGGAGGTGGTGGAGGCAGTCCTCTCTAGAGGGGGCTTCGCCGTGCGGTTTCTGGGTAAAGTCAGGGCCATGCGGTCCAGGTCGGGTAGCCCGGCGGACATGGAAGAGGTAGAATTGGACCTGGGAAAGGGCTTGGGTCCTCCTACCACCTCCTCGGAACAAGTCGACTTGCCCGTCCGTAGCCCCAGGGTCCTTTTGATCAGTCGTGGCGTGAAGAAGCCGGCCAGGCTGCCCCAGCTGCTGCCTCCGCTGCTGGCTACCTGAGACCCGGAGCCCCCACTGGAGGGCTTTTGGCCAAAAGTGGCCCCACAGCAACGAGACTGGGTCTGGGCGGGCTCGCCGTGCGAGTGGGAAGGGGAAGCCGAGAATCCCCCCAGAATGTCAGGTTGGGGCAGAGGGGGAGGCGCGCTGAAGGCAGCCGTGGGCTCGTACTTCTTGTGCGGCTGGGTCTCCATCTCGCGGAAGGAGCTGCTCCTCTTGGGCGGCGTGGGGATGTTCTGCTGGAGCTGGGAGGAGCTGGACGAGGACGACTTCTTCTTCATGAAGGAGCTGAAGAAGCCGGCCTTCCGGTCTCGAGTGAAGGTGCCCGTGTCCTGAGTGTCCTCCAGCAGGCTACCGGGAGACTTGTCTCGCGGCTGCTGTTTGCGGGGCAGAGCCGGGGAGCAGCCCGACCGGCCGTCCACACCGAGCATCGTCGATACCACACCTAGGAACAGAAGACCACAGGGCTGGGATCAGTCATCAGGCGGTGTCGGATCATCAGTGAATTGAATGCAATTAAATAAAACACGGCTAATATATGGCCATTAAAAAAGGTTTCTTGCGCTGAAGACTTTTATAATAAGACATGGAGGCCACTTCCACTAGGGCTACCAGTGTACCTTTGTACAAAGACTACGATTTGAATCTTCACTCTCTCAACAGAAAGCTATTGTCTATCCTTGGGGACATGGTGATGGAAGAAAAACACATTTTAGGAAAATGGAGGGAAATATTTGAGGCTGCGCCAGTTGTGCACTCAAGCACAGGTCGATGATTTACAACTGAAGCTTTTGTAAGACAGGAAGACGAATACGCCCGAGGGATAAACATTAAAGGAAAAAGCACAGAGAATGAGTAAACCTGTCAAACCCCCTGTACTCCATTATGAGCAGAAAGGATGTTGCATAACTTTATTTAAAAGCACAAGGGACCGTTTATCTGCCAAATTGACCATGAATAACTTTTACAGACCAAAATAAAAGGTCATTCAATTTGTACTTCTGTTGAAGGAGTAGGGGTAGAATGTGTAGTAATAAATATCATGGTTAAACAAATCTAATAGAGTAATATAATAGATTATAGTCATTAGTTATATTTTCCTGTAAATATTTAACATACTTGTCAAACGAGTTATGATTTGTTTTAACTTATGGTCAGATTATAAAAAAGTAATGTGGCATTTTACAGGATGTGAAAGGGCATGCATTTTTCATTGTGATTATGTGCTTTATGACTTCAGGCAAATGCCATGTGTACATAATTGTAAAATCATTTGTACTCATGAATAAAAACCAGACTGATAAAACGGGGTGGGCAGGTTTAATGCAACAGAAAATGAAAGTTGATATTTTAGTAACAATACAATGGAAATACTTTTTTATTTCTTAACAGAACATAAAAAACATAAAAAAATAATTTCATTAAACGCGGCATGAAACAATTGCAAATTGCCTGTTAATGATGATCCAAATAAAACAACACACATTAATGCTAATTGTTCAAATGTAGAGCTCTTGTTGAGCTTTTCATGGCATCCATGTGCCTTCTCATTCAAATGCTGAGATACAATTGGACTAGAGGTGAAGGCAGAGTGAAAATTCAGCCAATGGTTTCACACTTCAGACGTCAGTCGTCGAGGAAGACTGCTCCCCTCCTCTTTAGACGGCGTGCTTGCCGTCTTTTCAGGGTGTTGCTGGTCCCTGGGTGGGTGGGGCCTGGTGTACCTGGAGAGCAATGATTGGTGGCTACTAACGATTGGCTGGTGCCGGTGTGGTCTGTACCTGAGTGACTGTGCGAGCCTTGGTCTGTCCGGCCGTCCAGCCCCCCCTCTATGTTCTCCTTGTTCTCCGTGTGCTTGCGGAGGGTGCGGGACTTGGACGGCAACAGGGGCATGTCGAAGCTGTGCAGTTGACCTCCTTGACCAGAGGAGGCAGTCTTGCACAACTCCTCTGCTACCTCTGAAAAAGCATAAATGGTAAGATGGTAAATGGACTGCATTTATATTGTGCTTTTCAGACCTGTGGCCACTCAAACCTCTTTACTCCTCACATTCACCCATTCAAACACCAACGGCGGTGTCAACCACACAAGGCAACAGCCAGCTCGTCGGGAGCAGTTAGGGTTAGGTGTTGCTCAGGGACATGTCGACACTTAGCTAGAAGGAGCCAGGGTTCGAACCAGCAACCTTCCGGGTGGGTTACGGTTAGGGAAAAGGAGGCTCATGATATGTAAAAAAATGTGTTTTTTTACATTTATAATCAGCCTAGCTATTGTTTAGTGGTGATTTGTATAACCTCATGTGTTTCTTTTATCTATTTTAAAATGGATTATCGAGTGTTTCGTTCTCACAGCTGTGAAATGCCGGGCCAGACAACAATCAATTATATTCTAGGAACAAAGATGCAGATGAGTGCTTTACAGTATGTGTGAGTCAGAGACATGTTTCTAACTCACTTCAACCCACATCCCAGTCTTCATCATCATCATCATCATCATCATCATCATCGTGTTGTTTTATCAGAGATGATACTCATCGTTCTGTTCCAGGCATTAACATCTTCTTGCCCACAACCCCATTATTTCTCGCCATGGTAATGACCAAAGACCTCTGGGAAATATGTTTATGTTCCCCACAATGCATCTTAAATCAGGAGTACCGATGCCCAGCAGTGGTGTGGTACTTAAGGCTGCACACTCCAGACAGCGCACATCCATCCTAGTATTGGCTTGGATACGACCAGAGCCACACCCACCTACTCAGTCCATTAAAGAATGTACAACCACGACTACTACTCATGTGTACTACTCTGTCTGCATCATAGAGACTGCGTGTCTCGTTTAGATGAATATGAAGAAACAAATGTACAACGTCACAGCTAAATCAGGTTTTAATTCATCATCAGTCCCTGCATGCACTCTTCCCCAGGAGTGCTTTCATGGTGAGGTGCGGGGGAAGACTACAGCCAGGGCAATTTGACTCAATCTCTGCCTTGTCTGGACAGTGTGTCAAAAACAAATAGTTAAATATAGAAATGTTTAATATAGTCTCAAGAAGACTAGAGTCCTGGCTGATTCCACGTGTGTTTCTGAACAGAAGAACTACCATGCATCTGGGTGAGCTCCATGTATGCGTTTACCTTCAGATATGCTGGAATCATGGAACATGGTCTCAAAGGCCTGATGGATCTCAGCAAATGAGGGCCGGTCCAACGGGCTCCACTGCCAGCCTGGGGCATACAGAGACACAGCGGACATCCACGTCAAAACACCACTATCCATAACATCTAGGAATGCTAAAAATGATCAACAGCATCTAGGCAGGATACAAAATTAACACCCGCCACCAGCCAATGGCTTACATATTAAAAAAATTGCCGATATAAGGCGGACCTTATTTAGTCGGCTAAATTTGACAGTCTGCTACTCACATGCCCTCATGAGCTCGTAGACTTTTGGCGGGCAGCCCTCGGGCTGCTCCATGCGATAGCCTTTCTCCAGAAGGTCGTACACCTGGGAGAGATCGATCCCGGGATACGGAGACATGCCATAGGTGGCAATCTCCCACAGCAACACCCCAAATGCTGCAGTGGACAAAAACAAAAAGGCCATTAAAAATGAAAAGCGCTGGGCACAGCAGGAACGCAGAGCGCTCTGGGATGACGGTGTGCTGTGTAAGGTTCCAGATAACTCACCCCACACGTCAGACTTGATGGAGAAGGTGTTGTACGCCAGGCTCTCGGGCGCGGTCCACTTGATGGGGAACTTGGCCCCGGCGTGGGCTGTGTAGGTGTCTCCGGTCATCAGCCGGCTCAGGCCGAAGTCTGCCACCTTCACCACATGGTTCTCCCCCACCAGGCAGTTCCTGGCTGCCAGGTCCCTGGGAAAGAAAGCGGTGACATGTTTAACATCGCATAATAGGGAATTTCAATTATCACCACAATATCTACTTAGATATTCAAATCTAAAGTCTAAAACTCACATTTATGACAAACATTGTGATAATCATTATGTACATATTCCCATCTTAATTAAAACGAGACACCTGCAATATGATTCATTATATGTGGCCACCCTATGCTAAGAATGCATGCACTCACGGTATGGTGAGATGCTTGGGATGAAAGCGAGGCCTCACCTGTGTATGAAGTTCTTCTTCTCCAGGTACTCCATGGCGGAGGAGATCTGGGTGGCCATGTAGAGCAGCACCACGGCGTTCACCTCCTCCCGGTCACACTCTCTCAGGTAGTCCAGCAGGTTGCCGTGGGGCATGTACTCAGTCACGATGTAGAACGGAGGCTCCAGGGTACACACCCCTGACATGGGGGACAGGGGAATCGATGGTACGGTCACAAACGTGTCTCCGATACAAAAGGTAAAAGAGCTCGGGGACAGAAATGTAACATCTCAGCTTGGCGTCAATGTGGCACATTCATGTGTACTCCTCACGATCCCTTCAAAATAAAATCTAACTCAACTGACCGAGTAGTTGGACGAGGTTAGGATGTTTGACCTCTTTCATAACCGCCGCCTCCTTCAGAAACTCTTCAACCTCCATAGTGTCCTCCTGGAATTGGAAATGATGAATGGATTAAATGATAACACTATGAACTATGAATAGAATAGCGAATGATGATGGAACACCATCATCCAAATAATACACCACGTGCAGTACCACAAAGCAACAGCAGGTGGTGATCCACTACCACCACTGTTGTAAATGTGTAAATGTGCTCCGTGGGCTGTGGTAGATAAAAACCTTACAGCTTTAAGTCATTATAAGTAAATGGTAAATGGATTATTTATACTGTGCTTTTCTCCAAAGCGCTTTACATTGCCTCACATTCACCCATTCATACACTGACGGCGGTGTCAACCATGCAAGGCAACAACCAGCTCGTCAGGAGCAGTTAGGGTTAGGTGTCTTGCTCAGGGACACCTCGACAATTAGCTAGGCGAGGCCGGGGATCGAACCAGCAACCTTCCGGTTGCCAGACAACCGTCTCCACCTCCCGAGCTAGTAATGCCGTTATAAGTCATTCTAAAAAGTCAAACCTTGAGTGTTTTGACCGCCACGGTGAGGTTGTACTTCTTCCAGACGCCCACGTAGACCTCGCCGTACTGCCCGCCGCCCAGCTTGTGTTTCATGGTGATGTCGGTGCGCTCCATCTCCCACTTGTCGTGGATGGGCGACACGCCGTACACGGTGGGCTTGTTGCACTTGGGCGCCGGGTAGTGCAGCGTGGTGACCAGGCCGTCCGCCACGGTGGAGTGGTGATGCACGAGCTCAGCCAGCGTGGCGAAGCGGCTCTCGGCCGTCACGTACACCTGGGAGAGGGGGAGAAGGGAGACGCCGTTGAGACGGTCCACTGGACTGCACTTTTCTAGAAAATCATCACGAGCCATTGGGTTTAGGAAGAATATACAACATGGGGACACTGACACGAGATACTGAAGTGTGGAAAAATCATTTTGTTCCAGTAATAAGAATTAAGAAAGTAATCCAAACAAGTGCCGTCGGAATTTCCACCAAAACCTTTCCACCAACACTTGCAATTTTTTAAAAGAAGCGGCATTGAGAGGTCTTAATTGAGGAAACCAAACAAAAAACGCACGCCAGACCTCAATCCTCCTCCTCCAGCCCCCACTCCCCACCCCAGTCTCCTCTACCTTCCCGTCGGAGGACGTGTTGATCCGGTAGTGGTACACGCGGCCTTCATAGCGCAGCGAGATGGACAGCTGGCCGGGGCTGCTCTCGCTCTCGCGCACCAGGAAGCTGCCGTTGATGAGGGAGCTGAGTAGGTACTCGGCGGCACTGCGCGACACGGGCCCGTGGTACCAGCTGTGCTTCTCCAGGCTGTTGACGGGCGTGATGTAGTTGGAGGGCACCCAGCCCTGGCCGTTCTTAGAGCGCACCTCGCTCCACTCGCCATTCTGGTTGTAGCCCAGCACGCGCAGCTTCTCGCCTGGGTGTGGGGGGTGTGGAGAGAACGATGTTAGTTGGGGGTAATTTTCTATGCCGATTCTCTGGGGGGAGAAGTCAATTTGTTTTAATCTGCTACGGGGAGATTTACTTAATTAGGTGCCATTGTGGACAGACGATTAGCATTTGCCATTTAGTTGAATACGGTCATAAAATCCAACATTGCAATTTTGTTTTAGACACTAGATCCACCGAGGACAAGCATCGTAGTCTAACATTTGGGAAGCTTAAACAAAAAGGTTACAGGTTTGATATCCAAGTCAGTCCTGTTACAACGCGTCTTTGGTTCCCAACAAGTCAGACAAATGCGTTAACTAATGAAAATTAATCATAGCGTCATGGCATCACAGTAGACAACAATACAGAGGGGAGAGGGGTGGATGGTATCATCCGTATGACTGGTCACTGGGTCAACGCATGTAAGAGCAGAAGACAGGAAGACACGTATGGGGTTTCTGTTCCTGTTTGCGCGAACTACATCCCGAAGCTCCTGAGCAACGACGAGGCCGTGCGTGTTGAGACTTGGCCTGGGCCACTCCTGCACGCCTCAGCCCATGACGTCAGCGTTGTTGCGGGGGTGGAAGAGAGGGTCGAGGAATGGGACACATCATACCAAACTAAACACCATACCAAACGCCATGACAAACTAAACACCCGTACCAAACGAAACACTGTCTATCGAACTAAACACCATACTGAAGTGCAGACCATAACAAAACTCTGCACCAAACATTGTACCAGACGAAACACCAAACCAAACTAAACACCGTACCAAACTAAACACACATGTGGCAACATATTGCCACTTTTTCTTCTTATTTTTAAATCATTGTCTGTTGGTATTCTCAACAGAAGTTGAACACTATTGTGAAAGCCATTCTACTGACACTTCTTCAAGTGCAATACTGTATTGCCCGGCCCTATATGTAACACGGCCGTGTGTCCCTTCACTAGGGTCAAGGGAGTGAAAGTGAGTTGAGGACAGGTAGAGTCCCAGCCAGGGCAATGTGACGGTGAGTAGGCCTGACAGCGACTAGACTGGACTGGACTGCTCATCCTGAGAGGGCAATGGAAGCCCTGTCCCATGGCGTCACATGCTCCTTTAGATCTGCCCACCTGTCCGTCTAGCTCTTCACCAGTCCCAATGTTTCAACCGATGAAACCGCAACACTCAAATAAGTCATTTTTGTAGTAGACGTCGTAGTCTTCGCGAAAACCACTCGTGATGACTTATTAATTCCTGTTGAGCACTTCCCCCAGGACTTCATTATACACAACAATTATCCATCTTGTAAACTATAAAACCACAGAGCCCAGCAAAAACTGAATGGAAAATGTAACCAAGTGTCTCCTGAGCATCCTTCCGAGCACTCCTGCGGCCCAGACTAGACTACATGTGCATGTCCAAGCCTGAAGGATGGCGGGGGGGGGGCAGGAGACATGTGTGAGCAGGGCTCCGTCTGGCCTAGCGTGGCGTACAGAGGAGTCTGCGATTGGTCACAGACTTGGGCCCTCTCTTGTGGTCCACCCCCGCTCAGCTCGACCACTTCCACCTGTTATTATTACAGTTGAACGATCTGGCCCAAAGAACAAGAGAGCGCGAGAGAGAGAGAGGGAGAGAGAGCGCGAGAGAGAGAGCGCGAGAGAGTGAAAATAAACACAGGAAGAAATAGTGGGATCGCGAGGCTTCGAGTTTGCGCGTGCGTGACATCTCACATTTGCTCAATGACTCAAGGCACCAAGCATCGCTTCAATCCAAGGCAGCTGGAATGGGAGGCATGAGAACGACGGACAATTAACACACTGGCCCATGTTTAACACTTTAGATGGGCCGGGGATCAACCCTGCATGTCTCCGGGTAATCTGCTGGGGATATTTTAAGCTCATTACTCAAGGGGGAGGCGAGGGGAGGGTTCAGTCGGTCCGCGGGTAACGCGCAGAGTGAGAATGGAAGTAAAACTACACAAAAGATAAAACAAAACAAAGTCAAAAAGGTTAAAGGATAGTCGTCATCTAGGGCCTCCACAGTAACGCAATGATTGTATTATATTTATAATACTGAATATTCTTATTGTCTGGTTGTGTATTGTACATTTAGCCAACAGGAAGTTCATGATTTAGTGTTCAGGCAGAGCCACAACAAACGCCGCTTCCAGAAATGTATTAGCAACACTGACCACTTAATAAAACCTGCTGCTCAAGTTCAGGTGATGGGTGGATGTCTGTCTTATGAGTAGGTGAAACCTAGTACCAGTTGGACGGTGAGCTGGTTCGGTCATACTTTCCCTGATCACACAATAGAGCTACAGTATCTGTCCAGAGGTTGGTCATCACGCTGGGGGAGTGGCTGTCGTCAGAAGGTGAAATGACATAGGTGGTTGGGCAACCTCTCCTGACTCACAACATTCCAACCACACACACACACGTCCACTTATGTTGCAACGAAAGTTAATGTACATTCCATCCAAACGGCAACATTCAGTCATCGATGCCCTTCACCACTCTCCACTTAATACCAAACAGAATTTTCATTTAGAACAAGTGTGGTGACAACCATCAGCGCCGGGGGAGTTGTTCATCTAGGCGTGGTTCCCAACGTTTTAGGGGAGTGGAGCGATTGTTATGGCAACCAGGAATATCAGGAATTAACACCATGCATGGTAGTCAAGAGACTTAACTCATCCACTGACGTGAGTCTTCAAGGAACAATGGAATGTGACAGCACACTTACATTTAGGGCATTTTGGCAGATGCTTTTATCCAAAGCGACTTACAAAAAGTACATTTGTCGAAAGAGGGAAACAGTTAGAATAGATTTAAAACTTCGTTACAGCAATAACTTCATGTTGCCCATGAATTTACTTTGTGAAAGAATAGGAATACACCCTCGGTTCTACGTCTTGATGCCTACCTTTGGTGATGCTGAGCGTGTTGTCTCCGCTGGCGACAAAGTCATAGAGCGCGACAAAAAGATTGGGATCGCTCTCGGCCGCCCCCAGCAGGTTCTCCTTGGAGCTCCAGCGGACAGCCTCGGTCAGCGCGGCAGAGTCCAGGCCGAAGGGCCGGTGCAGAGCTTCTGGAGGAAGACGAGGGGCAAGGGGTGAGCAGAGAAGAAAACAACATGAAACGGATGGGAAAAGAGAGACATTGACAGCCCTGCACTCATCACACACAAGCTTTTAAGGCAATGTACAACGAACAAACAAAAAAGCCCAACTGATTAATCACACTTCTACTCCAGATAGTCCAAACGGCTGCTGAACACAACCAATGAACATCACAGTATGTGATGGCTTAGCTTTGGTCAA
Organism: Bathygadus melanobranchus; assembly: GCA_900302375.1. Classification (NCBI taxonomy): domain Eukaryota; kingdom Metazoa; phylum Chordata; class Actinopteri; order Gadiformes; family Macrouridae; genus Bathygadus; species Bathygadus melanobranchus. The sequence goes on from OMKP01076337.1 coordinate 12,179, forward strand.
GGATCAACCTGACCCAGCTAGGTATGGCATAGCAGGCTGATTTAGAGAGACCAGAGGACCCTGGACTCCATAGATCACAGGCTGGATTCAGACCAGGGGACAAAATTAACACATTTAGCAGGTAACAAAACAGGGTTACAGATTACAAAAAGAAAAGTTTTCCAAAATTCAAAAAGTTAATTTTGGACCCTGTTTCAGACAACATCAAGCACTTGTCCAGTACAACATCAAAACAGCAACAACAACAACAACAAGCGACCATTGGTGAAGTCTGTATCCTCTACCTGTCTGCTGGGGCCCATTTGCCTGGCTCAAATCTAGGGGGGCCAACCCATTTAGACTGGCCCACTGGTCCTCAAAGCTGCTGCTAGCCCCTAAGCACCGCAACAGCATCAGTCTACTCTGGACAATCACTACACTACGTCTGGCTATACACAAGACACACACACACAGCACACACTGATCTAATGTGGTGTGTGGAGCATAAGCAGGTAGCCACTATGGAGGGAGGGGCTTGGGTTTTGTGGAGGTGTGTGTATGAGGAGAGGAGGCGTGGCCAGGAGCAGCTATGAAACGGGTAAATAATGGCTCACGTTCAAGGAATGCCTAGTTGGTACGCTCTACACGTCACATGACTTAACGTGCAAACACGCGCGGCACTAGCTCAGGAGGTAGAGACGGTTGACTGGCAACCGGAAGGTTGCTGTTCGATCCTCGACTCCGCCTAGATAATTGTCGAGGTGTCCCTGAGCAACACCTAACCCTAACTGCTCCCGACGAGCAGGTTGTTGCCTTGCATGGTTGACACCGCCGTCGGTGTATGAATGGGTGAATGGGTGAATGTGAGGCAATGTAAAGCGCTTTGGAGAAAAGCGCTATATAAATAATCCATTTACACAGTCCCAAATGCACATTCACTCACAGCCATACACACACACACAACCAAATGCACATTCATAGTCACTCACAGCCATACACACACAGCCACACAAACACAATCACACACACCTCGCCAGCTGCTGCCAAGCTCCACTGCGTGTCTGGACAGCTGCTGGGGGAAGGGGCCGTGGGTTGGTGTGCAAGAGGATCAGAGATACATAGGGTGGCGAGAGAGACAGCCCTCATGGGTTAAGCTACACAACAAGTTATCTGCTAGCTAAGGAATTGTTGAGTATTAGTAGTAGTTATGTTGTTATGCTCATTACATAATGTGTTGTCAGAGTAGCACTACCAACATGTGTGATGAAATGCAGAAATATGAAAGACTTCATGAGCTCAAACTCATTGGGGACCATCTATTTTCTGTGAATGTGTAATACAGTTGGCATTAAAAGAAACTTTTAACACCTTCATAGGGAAACGTAACACCACATACTGATGTGATAAAATTGATCAAAACCTTTGTAAACACATGGCGCTGTGGTTAGATTCCTCATTCAACCACAGCTGAGGAACTACAGCATGACTAGACTGAACATGTGTCAGTCGGTCTATAATCTGTCCTATGGAGGCGGCCGGATCTTTTCTCATGTTATTTATCCAAACGTTAGCACACACCGTGTGCTAGCAACATTTTTGACACGGTTTTGTTCCAACTTGCTGCTGAAGTAGAACTATGCGCCAATACAATGTTGAGAATTACACCCAGACTAAATACATGTAATCTGCATCAGTCTACAAGTTCAATGCCGACCATCCTAGGTGACCGCTGCACGAGGCCTCTCCCACCTTTGTTGCGTACCAGCATGCACTGCAGCGCTGCGGTGGCCGTGACCTGGCTCAGCCACAGCTCCCAGTACATCTTGCTGGCTCCGTCGGCCACGTGCCACAACAACGTATCCCGAATAGAAAACACAAAGAAAGCGATCCAGAGGCAACCGAAAAACAGGAAATAAGGAAGCAGACGCGGAGGACTCAATTACGCGACTAAAAGCTTAGAGGGTTTCCTGCGCCGACAAAAAATAGCTGCATGACGAAGGTGGCTCGTTTTCCAAGCCGTCTCCCAGGCCCCAGTGTGGGAGAAGGTAGAGACCCACCGCACAGCGTTTCTTCTTTATACCCACGACCGGGGACCACCTTTAAGGTCTGGAGACGTTAGCGGTGACTAGCGGACTCCGCTCTCAGTGGAAGTCTGTGAAACTCTCCAAGGTCTAGTCTCTAGAGGCTGCCTGCTGGCTTTGATGTGGCCTAGCGGAGTCAGGCTTTCCAGGGTCCATCTGGGCAGCGCCGGGAGCCATGAGTGCCGCCCTCTGTGGCTTGATGCACTGTGAGGGATAGCAACGCGTGGTGGTGGTGGTGGTGGGAGAGACTAAAGTCGTAGGGGGAGGGAAGGGTGTATGTGTGCTGAGAAGTTTGGGGGTATGGGGGCGTGTGTAACGTATATCTGTGTGCATGTGTGCGTGTTGGCTTGGCTGATCTTGTTGTGCACAGCAGATGGCCTGTGCTATTGATCCACACTATGCCTCTAGGGAAAGGAGTGTGTATAGGGTGTGTTGAGTGTGTATAGGGTGAGTGTGGAGTGGGTTTGAGTGTATATGGTGTGTTTGAGTGTATATGGTGTGTGTGTGTGCGTGTGCGTGGTGTGGGTTTGAGTGTGTAGTGTGTAGGGTGAGTGTGTGTGTGTGGTGTGGGTTTGACTGTGTAGGGTGAGTGTGTGTGTGTGTGTGTGGTGTGGGTTTGAGTGTGTGTAGGCAGGGTGTGAATGTGTGTGTGTGTGTGTGTCTCAAGAATCTGTGCATGCAACTGTTGTATGCCGGGTAGGCCAACTGTTCCCCCCACTTACATATCACATCACTCTCTCGGAGAATGTTGCACTAATGAAATAGTGATATTCTGCCATGACTCTTAACCACCTGGTCTCCCAACGGAGAAGGCATACACTTTCTAGTACACCCAACTTCAACACAACGCAAGGCGAGACTATGACCAAAGCAACACCTTACCAACAGCAACGACAGATAAATAACTATATGGAATTGTTTCAAATACAAATTCAGTTTAAAGTAGATGTCAGAATGTTACAACTGGCTACAGTTTGGTCAAAGCAACATTTTAAAAGGCTCAGTGTGTGGGAAAGCTGTACTGTCGTGGTGGGAGTTTGATTGACACGGCAGTTGGTATGCATGGGGTTGGGCGTGTGCCCGTCCGTGTGCCTGTACGCGTGTGCACACTGTGAACTGAAACATGTGTGCGTGGGGAAGAGACTGTGTCCTTGTGTGAGCGTGGTGGGCTGTGCATGTTTGTGGATCTGATTGGCAGGCCAAACCGCCAGCCCCCCCCCAGTTCTCCTCCAAGACAGCTGAGATGAAGGTGACCCCCCCTCCCACACCCCCCACCAACTCTCCACATGCGTGTGCTAACAGACATGCTTGCTGAAACATACAAACATTGTGAATGTGCCTCAGTGGTGATAGTATATCTTCCAGGCATCACCAAGACCCTGCTTCTCTTGTAGCCGCGTCTGCTTGGGCCTGTGTGTGTGTGTGCTGGCTGTGGGCCTGTGTGTGTGTGTATGTGTATGTGTTGTGTGTGTGTGTGTGTGTGTGTATCAGGGCTGTGCCATATCGTATCGTTCACGATAATACCGGTATCATTTTTAATATGATAACAAAAATTCATATGGTGATAATGGCGATATTCCGGCTTGTTGACGTGTTGACGTCATACCGTTACACACAGCAACAACAGGTATGTTGACGTGTTGACGTCATACCGTTACACACAGCAACAACAGGTAGTGTTGACGTGTTACCGTTACACACAGCAACAACAGGTATGTTGACGTGTTGACGTCATACCGTTACACACAGCAACAACAGGTATGTTGACGTCATACCGTTACACACAGCAACAACAGGCTTGTTGACGTGTTGATGTCATACCGTTAGACAGCAACAACAGGCATGTTGACGTGTTGACGTCATACCGTTACACACAGCAACAACAGGCATGTTGACGTGTTGACGTCATACCGTTACA
>OMKP01076350.1:0-12660 GCA_900302375.1 Bathygadus melanobranchus
AGAGTGAAAGAGTGTGTGTTTGTGTGTGTGTGAGGAGGGGGAGGGTGAGGGGAGAGTGGGGGGAGGAAGGGCTATTAAGGGAAGTTAACTGGAGAATGTTATGAACTGCCTGAGCCTAACATTAACATGGACTCTCATATCTTTCAGATCTCAGGAGCCTGAGATATGATTGGACACACACACACACACCACCACCCCATCACATGGGTCTTAAGGGAACAGTTCACTCCAAAATAAGAAACCTTGGAATTATAACCCCCCCAAGTGAGTTGGAACATGGCACCACATAGCACTAGCTAGCTTACGCATCGACACAAAACAAAACAATTGAAGTGAATAGATTCACTGGAGCCGCGAGTCCCCCAGTCCCCATAGTGCATGAAGACCTGACTAAGTGTCTCCCAACACGTAATCCAAGTGTTCTGTTGCCAATCGATGAGGATACAAGACATTTCCAACACGAATGGAGCAGGAAGACTCATCTTTGGAAATCCCTTACTTAAAAATACTAAAAATGAAGGAAAAAACAAACAAACACACACACACACACACAGTCTGTGCCTGGTTTCGGCTCCTTCAGTTTAAATGCCAGTCAGTAAGGTTAGGATTGTTATTTTATGCTCTATTGGGACCTGAGTAAATCTTACCTTGTGTGCGTTTCTATTGCTTTGTGTGTTTGTGAAAGCGATGTGCGTTAGCTTACTCTACTTGTGCTTCCGGGAGACAAAGAGTGCAATAGGATTTCAACTGACACTGTATGTATTTAATGTCATACTTTTACATTTTAGAGTGATCTGTTGATGTGAGCTTGGATTTCACTCCCCCCCTGTTCAACATTTGAACCACCAAGTACAACCGATTCATAATTAATAACACAAGTTTGCAGTGCCTACAGACAAACACCAAAAAAACCCTAGCTTAAAATACTGGACAGGCGTATCGTTGAGCTCAGCTGTACAGACTACTCCATTATTGCAAAATGAAATATTCAAACCCAGGCATGCGTTGTGCAACATTGGTTGTTGTTGAATGTGTTGAGCAGAGCTGTTTGGTGGTTTCCATGACAAAACACCCATCTGTATACATTTCGGAGACAAATTAGTTTTGCGATACGTCGACGTTCTGGTAGCATGCATGGTCAAATCCAATCACGAGGAGACCGATTGGATTTGGAGACGTGATTCAGGCCTACCTGTATTTTCATCCCCTCTGCCCTTTTGTAGGGCGGGTGTGAACAGGCTAGCAGAGTTTGATTCATGGTCAGTGAATACAATTTCTTTGGACTAAACATCCCAGTTGAAAGCATGCGTGTCCATATGCCTTCACACAATGCGGGACGCACTTAGGCATGCGGGCTCACGCACACACTCACAAACAAACAAAACACACAGCCAATGAATGTGATGCTAATGCCGCCTAGCCAACCAATAAGCAACACAAGCAGCATGTTATCCTGCATGGCAGCGTAGCGCTAGCACAAAGACTCGCTTTAACCCCCCGCTGCCAAACAGCCATCACCGCTGACCACACTGCCGTTGCCAAATGAATCAAAAACTATGACGACGACGACAACAACAACAACAATGGCAAGTGGAACAAAACCGCCAGCGGCAACGACAACAAGGCATGTGTCTCTGTGACCAGTGGGACATCTGTGTGGCGGCACTCACACGACACAATCTCACACACACATACACACATGGAAAACAGGCAACCAGCAAGTCAACAAGTGGCATTCTGTCACTCCGCCTCTCCCCTCCCCATCCCCTCTAAACATGGAGTACCCGTTCGGCTTCCTTGGCATGGTACCCTGCCTATTTATTCTTTAGACCAGAGGATTTCAAAGTGTGAGGCAAGAGGGAAAAGTGTGAGAGAATGACAGAAGAATCACAATTAATTGATGAACCCCGAACCCGAAAAGTAGGTGAAACACACATTTGTATTCCACAGGAACGTAGTAGGCCCATATGCTGTAAGAGGTCGTATGAAAACTAGTTTCAAAATCCCCACGATGTGGAGCACAAGGAGTTTGCTTGCTGTGGTAGACAGAAGCAACCAACTTTACTGCTGAAATATCTGTGGCATTTGATGACAAGTACATTAGTCGTAGATACCGCAGACTTCCGGTGGTTTCTAGATGCTTTGGAAATGTCTTACCAATTAGCAGGCCTGCAACAAAGTATCTGCAACAAATATATACACGGTATATATATATTTGTGTGTGTGTGTGTGTGTGTACCTGAACTGGATGGGGGGATGTACAGCAGCTACTGAAGTGGGCTACACCCCCCTATTAACTACAACCCCACCCAATACACCACCCTACTAACCCCAACCCGACCCCATACACTCCCGATTGCACACAGACTTTCCACATTCTCTCTTTATTCAGGCATCAATACAAAGCTCTCTTTTGGTAATAGTAGAATGCTAATTTGATTATAGCCTCTAAAAATCCCCTTGCGTGTTCCACACATACACACACACACACACTCTTTCTAGTCTTGCTTTATCAATTTAATCTCCATGAGATTTGAGTGAATGATCTTGTGTTGATAGTACAACTGTGCTCAATAGTACTATATAAGCATGCATAATTAAACTGTAGTGCAGCACACTACAGTGGCATTGTGCAATGGTTTTGTTTCATTCAGCAGGACATTATACGGACACCACCGCGAAATTAAAACTACACCCGACATTGTGTCATTGTGTTGATGCGTTACTCTTGCGAATGGAGTTCTTGCATTTCACCATTCTGGTCAACAAGATTTATTGATATTTATACATTTAAATTACAATATAAAACAATTACAAGAAGCGTATTACTTGTTGCCTGTATTACAAAACTTTGTGAAGCACACAGAGAAAAAACAATGTTCTTATTGCCAAGCTATATATGTCATGAAATGTGTCCATTTCTTTTTGCATTACTATAAAAACATGCAGAATTACATCATGCATCACCACTTTGCATACCTGAATAGATCACACATGATCAAGCTGTCATCCGTCTATGCATAAAAACAGCTACACACGCTCTGGCTACAGAGTGTTCTCCCAAGGTCTCTACTGTGTTTTGCACTCATCCATTTTCAATTTGAAAGACAATCTAAGTGCAAATGTAAATAAATCGGGTTACTGTAGGGCAAAAAATATGAGAACTAGCAGCAATTTAGACCTATCTTCATCATTTGCTTGTAACTATGCTGGTATGTATATCTTCAGATACACATAAAATGCAATCGTCTTTCATTTTTCGATATACAATTTTGTTAATTACGCGTCATAGCTTGATTATTTAATTGGAACAGATCAGCGTATCGGCGCAAAAAGACGCTGCAGTCAGGCCATGTTTGCTGTTGGCCATACCCACCCACTACTTCACATAAACATTGCGCTATCAAACGAAATGTTATCAAATGAATCCGAGAGAAGCCCTTTGTCCTAATACAGGACGCCACGAATATATCGTGACAGATCATTGTCGCGGCGAAACATGCAAGCGCAATCGTCATTTTTGCTCATAAACTGTGTCGGGTTTTTTGCTCAGGGTGGATAACAATTGCCATCAATGCAAGTCGCAGCGGAAGAGGAAAAAGCGCCCCGTGCATGAAGCGGTTAAACGCTGCAAAACACCGCACAACAAAAACACAGCGGTCCTGCAGGCGCTCCTCTTGCACAACACACATACACTGCACACTACACACACACACTACACACAAACTACACACACCTTCAAACTCGGCTTCAGCGGTCCTTTAGCCGGTGTTTGGTGGTTGGCCCCCGAGGCTATCTCTTCCTCTGAGAACTCCTTGAGGCTGCCGTCCTGCATGAGCACGGTGTACACGTTGCGCCGCGGTCCTGTGGTGGTGGTGCTGGTGGTGGTGGAGGAGGAGGAGACGTCTCTGTTTTCCTGCTTGACAGCCTGGACCACTCCTGTCACCGGCGCCCCGTCCCCCGTAGGACTCGGCGCATAAACGCGACTGCCGAGGATCGACCGTTTCACCAAACGCCGCGTATGCATGGCGGAGATGCGGCGAACACGAATACACAGGCGACTCGGTGTTGCGCGGCGGGACGCACGGCGAGTTAAAGTCGATCAACACGGCGGGGGGGAAACACCGAACCGCAGCGGGTGGACGACGCGCTCCGATAACCCTGGCAAACCGTTAGAAAGCGACAACATACTCGGAGATCGGCGCTAAATAAACACGCACACACACACACACACGCACACTCACAGCTGAGGGAAAACACACGACGTGTCGAAGTTTTTAAAACGCTGTTCAAGGCGAAGCGGGCTCACACGAAGGAGATTTTAATCGCGGCTGACAGTCTTTACATGTAGAGAACCGGCGCTACCAATCTTTCTCCCTTCGACGTGTTTGTTTTCCCCACTGCTCCTTCCGAGCTGCCGGGCTGACGGGGAAATGCGGAGAACGTGTCGTCCACGGACCGACAATGACATTTGTACACGATTTCTGAACAATGACGTATTCCACGCAAAAACCGAAAGTGGCGTTTATCTGGCGTGACTCTGTCGGTGAATAAGCACAATCCGTGGTACAATACACATCGTTTGTCTTCCGTGGATGGTAGAATAGCCGAAAACGCGCCGATTACGGAATCCGGATCCAGTTTCTGAGGAATCCAGTCCGTGTGCGGCTTCCACGACTCAGCGCCTCGACCGGCGGAATGCTGCCTGTAAACATGTGCAGTCTGGGTGCCGACGCAATCCGATTGGCTAGAAAAGCACACGCCTCCACGAGCCTACGCTCCCCTTTCTGTGTCAGTTTTCCCTCCTACAGAAGGTAAAGAAAGCCGGGAGGATGCTCCATTCAAAACAATGACGCAAGGATGGAGAGGAGGAAACTAGGAGGGAGGGGACCAGAAAGAAAGGCAGGAAAAACTCGTACGTTTCTGACCGTAAGTCATGTTTATGTCTGTGCAGTCAGTACAGGGTTCCCAGCGATGTTCACATTCCCCTTTATTTTTGTAGACGGGCTTCAAAAAGGCCTACATTTATTATGAAAAATGTCACGCACGCACACGCACGCACACACGTTACAAGTAAAGCCTAATCCTAGGTTTTGGTGACTTAATGCTGTCTCAAGGAATTGCATGTTAATCTTTACATCTCATTAGTTATTCTAAGGATAAAGGTTAAACTATCAATCTTTTTTTAAATTCCTCTCATCCCTGAACAGCCGGGGCAGCACGTTAAAGACCATTATTAGGCAACACAGGTTGATTGTACTTCTAATGTGTGCCACTTCATCATTACATTTGACCAGCCATATCATTAATCTCATTCATATACCTGTGTAGGCTACTAATGTATCATTAAAATAAATCACAATTAACCGGGGATCCATACATCATTGTACAATGTAGAGTAGCCACGCAGGGCTACCCTCAGTCAGGCTAAAACCTAACTACTTTACCCTGCTGTCCCTGAAGAATATTCAAATAGCATACATTGACAAAATCCCCCACCCAAACCACCCCGAACAAATAACACGACAGGAGAGACGGTGAGGATCGCTTTATGTTTTAATAGAATAATTGATCATGGGATGGAATATATACATGCTTACAGAGGAAGCAGGAAGGGGACGGGGCTAACACAGAGGGAATAACTGTCATAACAAGGTTAGCCTGGCACAGAGAGTAGGGGCTACATTAAGAAGCTAGCTGGTGGTGTGTGTGTGTGTGGGGGGGGGCATCTCCTTCACTTTACTTAACCCCATTGCATCTCCACTTAAAGGGGTATGTTTGCATATGTGTGTGTGTGTGTGTGTGTGTTTGGAGGGGGGAGAGCAAGGGGGTGTCTCTTCAGCTTGCTTCTTTGAACTCCACTTAAAGCAGTGTATGTGTGTGTGTGTGTGTGTGTGACAGAGGGAGAAGTCTTGGTTAGATTTGGCACTAAAACACGCTCGCCGTATGGATTTATGGCAAGCATCACCACGCTACCACGCACTGAGTGTCCCTTTGCACCAGTCAAATGAAGGACTAACATATTAAACGGCCACCTGTTTAGATTTTCGTGAGGGTGGTTACACATCCACACTGCTCCTATGGGCTTTGGTCCTCCTCACTTTGACACGTACACACATGGAAAAAGGAAAACACTTGACACATTTAGAAAGAAAACAGAGAAAAGCATGTCTGATTCCATATACTTAGGACAGTAGCAGTCATCCAGGGCTTTGATTGTAGTTGGATGTCGTGCGTACAAGCACATGCATCTCCGATGAACGAAACAAAACTGTTGTCTTGGTTACAACAACGCCATATTCCTATCAGGGTGGAGGTAGAGACGTGAACTGTTCTCATGGTTCCATCTCACCCCTCTCCTCTCCTGCTACGGATAGTTACCACTGTAAGCAACAACAATGAGCTATGGCAGCCATTTTGTAAATAAACATCAAACAACACATAGACATGAATTCTACAGCTTTCAAATAAAGTACCGACATAACTGTGTTACCGATGCATGTACCAAGCCAAGGTACCATTTTCATTTTTTTGCTAACTGATTGGAAAATACTTTTGAGTACAATACAGAGGTATAGATAGATAAGTCAATAGACAACAGGTTATTTCTGTATATTTCCCTTAAAAACAACATTATAGACATACATCAGTGCTTACGTATAAAATCATATTCAACCACTATGGACATCGTACAAAATAAGTAAAAGCATACGTAAAATTTCATAGCGAGTTAAAAGACAACTGCGTCGGTACAATCTGTCAATTTTTGTGTTTTCAGAGTGCTAATAAAACAGAGATTAAAATTGAGCAACGACGACAGTCGATCATCAGAAGGGAGGGTCCTTAAGAAGCGTCATACAAATGCAGTACCGTTAGATGCAACGAATAAGCAGAAAATCAGCAGCCTTGCCAACTGGATTAAATACCGCGCGTATCTTCATTAGGCTTAGCAAACAGCCAAAGCTGGAGTCAAAACAATCAAATGACGTGTGTTATACATACACGTTTGACGTTTGACGTTTTTTTCATAATTCTTTTACACCAGTCCAACATTTCGGAAAATAAAACCAAAACATGTTTACAAGAATAGATCACATTGTGTTACCATAGTTCCCCCAAGGTTGTTTTCTTCAAAACAGTATATATTTTTTAAGTCGGGGAGCTCCGTACCATGCCATCTGTCCTTGGCCTTTCTCAACAGACTTTTCCTCGGTCACATCCTAATTCCTACTCTATAAACGGTTTACTTCCTCGCACAGATGTACCACATGAGGACACCTAACAATTACACGACACGATGCACGTCCAAATAAATATGACTCTGTTAAAAAACATACCGTGAGAAAAGAGCTCTACAAAGGTTATGCAACCGCACTACACTGTGTACAAATGCCCCGTGTGATTTAGGTTCAGCATTTCTCAGATTATTATTTTCCCACACATGTCTGCAAGTTCGGGCATCAAGTAAAAATCACAGACTTCCCAATCTCTTACATTATAACCTCTTTTAAGTTTCCACCAACGGTCAACTGTAATATCTGTCTACACCGCCACGGTTGGTCACGGTTGGAGAAAGAAAAGAGCTGTGATTGGCTGAGACCTTAGCATGCTATGTCCAGTTAGCGTGCCAAGAAGCCAATCGGTGGCTGTTATCCAGGAGAGAAAACACTGCCAGTGGGAGCTGTCACTCAGACAGGGGAAAAGCCAGGCAACACGCCACCCCGACTGCTCAAGAGAGAAATACATCTGGACTGAAACTGTGTCTCCTCTTACGCTCCACAGACACTAGACACTAGTTTGCAGCTGTGCTATTAAAACAGGGAATATATCCTTCATAAGTGCATGGTAATAGGAATGCTATGGCACTGAGTTCTCTTGTAGAGAGTAGCCTCAACTAAGACTGGAGTCACTGCTTCAGTGTTTATCAGTGTAATAATAAGATGATGTAATGAATATGGACTACTCTAGTCTTCATATTTAGCTTTTTACACCAAGGATTTCTTTTTGTAGAACTAAGTTCATTGATGTGTGAGTTGTCAACAGAGGTAAATATGTGTAACATTATTTTTAAAAGTGCACACCTCTATATAGTGAATGCCCAATTACTGTGGCACTACCATTTTGAAGTTTATCAATAGTACCAATTAAATCCACCCTGATTGACAACTGAATTCAAACGGTCAGATATGATTTCGTTAAGCGTACCAAAGCAGTTTAAGGAGGACACTTCGGTACTGATGACCAAAACAAATAACAAAATAAATCTGGGATGTGAAATTGGGAAAGTCGACGACACGTCAAGTCTTTTGGAGAAGTCCACTGAGCCTCACCGAAAACCCACCAGGAACCAAAACGGTGTTTCCTGCACAGACAGGAAGTCAGAGACGCGAGATTTCCCGGCCGAGACCCAACTCCTCGTAGTCAGGCTCCACCATGATGCTGTCCGAACCCTCCATTGCCACCACCGCCACGAGACTGGGACCACCCTCTTCCGGGTCGGGCACCACCTTGGGGATGCGGATGGTCTCGTAGCAGGGCTCCATGACCTCCGTCATGAGGTCTCCATCCTCTCCCTCTGCCTCGTCTTTGGGGCTGTCCGGCAGGGGGTAAATGTCTCTCACGGTGGCATAGAGGTCGCTGGACGACGACGCGGGGACCATGCCGTTCATCTCGGCGATGCTGGTATAGTCGTGCTCCTTGTACTCTTCTGTCTCCATGCCACCAACGCAGTTAGACTTGTCTACCATCGAGTATACTGCACACTGGAGGAGAGATAGTGACAGTTTAGGTAAGAGGCCTGTATATTACTACTAAGCTAGTGTTCTGATTCCGATCGCTATTCCGTGCTCCTCCTTCTGGTTCATGTTTTTGCACGAACTCACATGTAGATAATTCTTCTGGTCGCGTTCTAGCATGTAGGCCTATGCTTTTATTGTTGTCAGCCTCACTCACCTGTAAGTCGCTTTGGCCGCAAGTGTACAAGCGTAAAATGACTAAAAGTAAACACTTTGTTATTGCATAGTACCAGCTGAGTTATGCATTAACCATCTAAAAGCACTACCTTTTAATACGAACGTGTTGTCAAGCTGTGGCACAGTGCAACATAATTGTTGCTAGTTTGGGTTTTTTAGATGTGGAATTTCTCTCGCGTTCATTTTTTGCTTTCCTATTCTTGGTTAAGACATTGTTAATACACACTTCTCCCCCAATTCACATACTTAATATTTTGGAATAGAGAGTCTTCCTCGACGGCAGATGATTGGCCTTTGCAATGCAAATCAGCTGCCATGGAGGAACTGGAGGGGGAGACATTTGAGGAGAATACTGTAGAATTTAGCAGACACCCACCTCATTGTCTGCCATAATGTGGCTCTCGAGGCTGGGCGAGGGAGACAGAGACGAGTGCGACTGCAATAGAAAAAGAAGAAAAACAGGATAGATTTTTTTTTTAGATATGGCAGCCGGAGTATGGGAGAGAAAAAAAAAGCAGGTGAAAAAAACCCAGAAAAAGACAAAGAGTTGGAGACGTGCACTCAGACGCTGTGGTGAGCAGATTCGAGCAAAGATTATTCGGCATTGAGGATTAATCTCGGTTCTCTTGTCGTACTTTCAGAACAATTTGACTGCTTTTCACACTGAATATTTCATATTTCAGATGGGCGCTGTTCCTTTCTGGGTGTTTATAGTGAAAGTAGTAACAATAGTCGCCTTAAAGTCAGACATTTTTTCAACTTCACGTTTCTAAGAAAGTTGGTTGCGCTTGCAGTAATCCAATCATTGCAACTGATTTTCATTTAATTTCCAATTCAAAATTTCAACCAGGAATAGGCTAGAAAACATTGCTAATGAATGCGATGTGAAGAGGCTATTGCTCAAATCCTCCACCCAATGAACATTGATGTTTTCCAGACATAATCGATGAGCGGCGATCGCTTGCGTTACATTAAAGGCTTTACCTGTTAACACAAAGCCACGCGCGATACGCAAATGACACGGATGATCCAACAACGGGATGCAGAACGCCGCCCTGCGTGCGCGATCCTGTCACTAGGATGCGCGGCTAATGTTACATGCGATCGCTCACTCATTAACCAAAGTCCTGATCGAAAGTCGATAGGGGGTGACAGAGCTCGTGATGTTTCGGTGCAGCGCCTCCGTTAACTCCTAACGCGTGCTGATCGACGGCCGCGGCCATTAATCAAACAACACGCACCTGACAACACCACCGCCGAACCGACCCCGGGAGACCCAGCGGAAAGAAATACGTCAATATCCTATCTTGCTTTTTTATTTCCTCTTTTTAAAATCTTTACATCTTTAGTCCTTTTCGAGTTTTTAAGTTTTACATTTTTAATAAAAAGGCAAAACAGCGATTGAAAGATTGAAGATTAAAAGGGAAAGAGAGAGATAAAACCTAAACAAAATGACAGTTGGTCAATAAGTGACCAGCCAAGCATCGAGGCGGCTGATTGGCTGGTTGGCTGGCTGGCTGGTTGTCTGGTTGGCTGGTTGTCATGCACCAGTGCTCGGGAAGCCAGGAAATTTGGCATGAGAGACCATTCATCAAACCATCCATCCCTCGTCCTCCCCCCGTGTCACATGGGCCACAAGCGACAGTTCCCCCGTGTTTTCCCGCCTTAAAAACAATATAGAAAGAAATCGATGCTGTACTTTTACTGCTGCCGCTTGTTTGGAGACATGATTACTTTCCATCGATCCGCCGTGATCTCGGCAATGCGAAGGTGATCTCGCCTCTTCGTTTGCCCTTAATTAGCTGACCAATCAGGCGGATTGCCCCGCGGCGGGCGCTGAGCTGCCGGCGGGCGAATGGAACGGGTGCGCGCGTGACTCGAATCCACGATCCGGGTGTCAATCACGACATTCTCATATCCTCTCAAGTCACGGCCACCCCTCCCCCGCCTCCCCGAGTCATCGCTCAAGTATGATTAAAACACCAATCCCATTAAGCACACCGCACGGCCACAAGTGTATGTATATTAAGTGGACAGATTTTGATGTATCTGTAGCCAATAAGAGTGCTGTGGCGGATCTGAGTGACACCCGTTAGCAAAGACAAGATAAGCGCTGGATCGGTGTCTGAGGCGTCCGTTTTGGAAGATGACGTCGCTGTGCGTCGTGTATCGATGGCATTGTTATTATTGCCATTATTTTCTGTTGTTTTCTGTGTACATCGATGAAAACGACACACCGGGGTACCACAGTACAAACTGTGGCACACAAGTCTATGAAAACGCACAGGCTGCCCATGCCTTATCAAACCACATAAACACACCCTCACATACACAGGCAGGCACACATATGGTCAATAAACTAATACACACACACACACACACACAGGTGAAACACACACGGATCTAACTCCAGTCACTGCCTTCATCAGGGGCCGGCCTGCTCACCTCTCCCTCGGACCAAGCGTGGTGAAGCAGCTGTTAGTTACTTCCAGGACGTGTGAGCATCAACTCTTTATTCCTTTAAAATCAGGGCTCAAAATATCTCTGTTCAACGCAGCTCTTAATTCAATATGTATATCTGCATCTTAGATATCTTTTTATTTCTATTATATTTCACATTGTTGTTCTTTTTTGTGTCTATTTTATTTAACATTTGACATTGTGTTTCTCCTTTTCCTCATTTCCTTCGTCAAGCACTATGAATGGCCTTGTGTTTGAATGGTGCTTTATAAATAAACTTGCCTTGCCTTGCCTTTAGCGACAGCCAGCCAGCCAGCCAGCCAGCCAGCCAACCAGCCAGTCAGTCAGTCAGTCCAACAGTGCTGTGTTGGTTAATATTGCAGTCTGTCAATGAAACCTCCCCACTGACCAGGTCAAATTAATTTCCTGGCAAATGCTTGCAAACAGGATGGTGGTGTAACAACTGGATGGGGAGGGGAGGAGGCTGGTGAGTGAGTAAGAGTGAGTCAACGTGTGTGTGTGTGTGTGTGTGTGTGTGTGGACTGTATACTTGGGTATTTTATTTATCTATGTTATGCATCTCATTTTCTATGTTTGACGTCTTCTGTTCGTGTGTTCCTACCTCTGAGTGTGTGTGAGCGAGAGAGAGAGAGAGAGAGAGAAAATGAATGCAGAGAGAATGATGAAATGGGGGAGAGAGAGAGAGAGAGAGAGAGAGAGTGAGAGAGGGGCTCTCACATTAACATACATACATGTGTGGGTGTGTGTGTGTGTGTGTCTGCGTGTGTGCGCGTGTGTCTCTGCATGTGTGTGCGTGTCTTTAGCTGATGTCATCCATCACTAAGCTAGACTAACTGTCATAGTGATAGGGGCCAGCTGGCTCTCACACACACACACACACACACACACACACACACACACAGCCTGACACGTGCATTACTCTATCTGTCTGACAAGACAAATGGGCAGCAGGCCGTGGTCATACGCAGACGTAACGCTGGGTACATATAGGGTTAACCTTAAATCAACCCTGGGGAGTCCATGCAGGGTGCAACACATGTCGCCATGCAAATTATATCCTGTGTGTGTGTGTGTGTGTGTGTGGTTCATGGGGGGGCAGGGAGATAGGGGGGCAAAAAATGCTAAACAAATGCTGACAAGGCATTCCATACTGCATGTGCATATGTATATATATATATATATATATATACATATATATGTTTTTATT
>OMKP01076352.1:0-11382 GCA_900302375.1 Bathygadus melanobranchus
GTGGCTCTGGGCGGCACACCAACGCTGCGCGCGGAGGTTATCTGGTGTCTCGACACAGCGGTGAAACACCACTCACTGAACTCGAACGAAAACATTTCAGATGTTTTCAAGGCAATGTTTCCAGATTCGGACATCGCTAAGACGTTCACCTGTGGCAAGGACAAAACTGGATATATCATAAGATTCGGGCTAGCACCATACTTTAAGCAGCAGCCCGTTGACACAATCAACAAGGAGGTTGAAACGTGTAACATCCTTGAAAAGTCGATGGAAGCTCTGAGGTTGATCTGCGACAAGGTCTGTGTCTGTGGTGGTGTTCTCAAGGTACCTCTCACCATGGAGCTCAGTAGCCTCTGCAAGGTCAAAGTACAGGATTTACCTGGAAGATGAACGGAAGAAGAAACAGAGTGCTGCACAGGGTCTCGAGAAAAGCAGTGCAAGAGGAGATAGAAGACCTGTAAAAGAAAATAACGGTTCTGACAGAGGTGTGCCACTCCCTCCAAACAGATGCTGATCAGCTAGCCGAGCAGGCAGAGGGGAAATCTGGGTCATTAATGGCCCAGCTGATCACAAAGTCAAACACCCGTTTAGTGGCCATTTAAGGATAAGGCATGTAGTGTGTGCTGTTGGTCCTCTGAGCCGTGAACAGGGGATGTTCACTGATTTGTCAGGCTCCGTACACACTTTGTACTTTTGTTTTTGCATTCTTAGTAGCATTCACATAATTTAAAACCAATGGTTTCATGTAAGTAGCCTTGAGAACCAATGTTTATATATATATATATTTATTTTATTTTTTTAATAAACCTTGCCTTTGGTTTCATTTTTCCCAGCCCATTTGAATTCTGTGGTATGATAGTGGTCTATAGTCTTTATCGCAAACTAAAAATGTTAAGTTAAAGGTGTCACTGATGTAAACGGTTACAGCTCGAAGTGGCGGTGAGGTCTTAAAAAATATTGACACGGTCTATAAAAAGTCTTAAAAAGGTATTGAAATTAACCTCAAGATTCCTGCATATACCCTGTTGTTTATAACGTTAAACAGTTCAAATGAAATTTTATTATATTTGCTCACATCGGTATCAAATATTGAAATACTGAAGCAAGCAACCTAAAAACAGTCTGGGGCGCACACATTCACTTTTGAACACTTCTCTGCATTTTCACACCTACCCAGCCTGGGTAGGTGTGAAAATGCAGAGAAGTGTTCAAAAGTGAAATTCCCCTTTAACACCTTTGCTTGTGCTGATACAGGAGAAAGCTCGGGGCAGCTCTGGCTTCCTGTCCAAACACAGACGAGTGGGGACATCCAATCCGGTGAAGAGCCCACAACGGCCTCACTTCTTCAGAACTGCTCAGCCGTACAAGTGCAAGGTGGGCTGGGAAGCTCACACACAGTTATAGACAGCGTCTATAACTGTTGTCGTCGCCTGCTGTGATCAACATGCGTTGTGCACTGTAGTCCTAATAGTCCTCATTGAACTATTGTTCCCCAGTGGATGCGTTCTTTGACTTGTAATACTCTTAATAAGATGTCGTTAGTGCACAGCTCACATATCCACTCCATCCATCATATCTACAAAGTACATTTCCTGTGTGTTTGCCACCGCTGCACACAACATGACCCCTTTTCCACTCGCTCGCAGGAGAGAGACCCGTCGCCCGGCAACCGAGAAGCGATGACATCGGCGGCCCCCGGCGGTGATGCCGCGCTGCTCATGCGCTTCAACTTCAACGACCTGTTTGTGTGGGCGGTGCTCCAGCGGCGGCAGCAGATGGCGCTGTTTCTGTGGCAGCACGGCGAGGAGGCGCTGGCCCGCGCCACCGTGGCGTGCAAGATGTACCGATCCATGGCCTCGGAGGCCCGGCAGAGCAACATGGACGACAACGTGGCCGAGCAGCTGAAGGCGTATTCACTGTGAGCGCGCGTCTCTCCGTCCTCAGATGAGAGGTCACGTTTTATGAAGTAATGCAGGTGTTGGCAGCAGCAGGAGTGCAGAAATTGAATAGAAACTGTGCCAGTCATGTTAAAATAAAATAACAATAAGACACAAGATCTATTCATATTGTGTTAATATTAGGCCTGTCAAAAAATAATTGTCCATAATAGAGATGAAGCGGTATAAAGATTTCATATCAACATTATCATGACCAAAATGATCATGGTTCTATTGTTAAAATGAGCTGAAACTGTTAAAAAAAAGTACTGATACGTGCACTGAAACCATCAGATGTGTTCATGTGGTCCCTGGTGGTCTAGTGGTTAGGATTCGGCGCTCTCACAAGTCTTTAAGACTAATGTATGAGCGATTACTCTTGCATGTGGTGGCAGTAGCTCGGCAGGTAGAGTGGTTGTCTACTGGTTCCGTTCCCGGCTCCCCCTAGCTAAGTGTCGAGTTGTCCCTGAGCAAGACACCTAACCCTAACTGCTTCCGACGAGCTGGTTGTTGCCTTGCATGGTTGACACAGCTGTCAGTGTATGAATGTGAGGCAATGTAAGGCGCTGAATAAATGTACTCCGTTTACCATTTATCATTCTTGTTTCCATATCCATTTGTTAGTGAGTTTGGCCAGCTGTCGGTGGACATGTTGGACTGTGCGTTCCACCAGAATGAGCAGATGGCCATGAAGCTGCTGACCTCCGAGATGGAGGCCTGGAGCCATTTCACCTGCCTGCAGATGGCCGTGTCGTCGGGTCACAGGCCCTTCGTCTCACACTCCTGCACCCAGACCCTGCTCACCGACCTCTGGACCGGCTCGCTTAACATGAGGAAGAACTCTTTCTTAAAGGTAAGAGGGAAGATGTCATCCAAACGTTTCCAGATCGCAGATGTTTCCAGCTGACACATTGCTAACCTCGCCGACATCCAGACTCACTAGACTGACTAGAGCGTGCGAGTAGCCTCCCTACATGCTGTCCCTCCGTTCCTCCAGATCATCCTCAGTCTGGTGCTACCTCCGGCCATCGTGCTGCTGGAGTTTAAGAGCCAGGCGGAGATGTGCCACGTCCCCCAGTCCCAGGAGGCCCCGCTGTTCGGACGTGACCCCGGGAAGTCTGCGGCCGCCGACCAGCAGAGTGAGCACAAGGTAACGCTCTGGCGGTAGACTCTAAGCTATTTCAGCACAGGGAATATAATTCTATATGTGTTTATGTTTATGTTTTATTTGATGTTTATTATCTGCAAATTGTATGTTATGTGTTTGTATTGTATTTATTGTATTGTGTGTACTGTGTTATTGTATGTATCATATGCATTTATTCTACTGTGTTCTGTTGTATTCTATGATAATCCAGGATGTATGTACTGTTCTAGTCTATTCTATGTGCTTGTGTGTATTATATAATGTGTTTGCATCTATATGCTGTGTGTGTGTGTGTGTGTGTGTGTGTGTGTGTGTGTGTGTGTGTGGATGTTCTGGTCCAGGATACGGAGGGTGGCCTGCCATACTCTCGGTCGTGCCTGGGCCTGCTGTCTCAGACGCTCTCCCTCACCAAGCTCTGTCTCTTCTGGGTCAGGAGGTTCTACGAGTGCTACACCGCTCCAGTGGTCAAGTTCTGGTTCCACACAGTAGGTGGACACGTCACCCTTCACTCTTAACTTTATGTAGTACGGAGTACGCGCTCATCACCCTCCTTGTGGATTTCTTTTGAATTTCTGTTGACTGATTACTGGCGATCTCATGATTCATGATTTCCTGAATGTGATGGTGGTGATCTCATGATTGTGAGTGTGATTAGCCAATGCAAGCCATTTCAAAATTGTCATGTGACTGGGTTAGGGTTAGGGTTATGGTGGACACTCCCACTTGTGATGTCACTAGAGGGTAGAGCGCGTGACAATTTTGAAACGGCCTGTAATGGCTAATCACTCTCACACCCGGTAGTAAAATAGGGACCCTTTAATTAATTTGTGGTAAGATGCAAGCATGTTCTCATTGCATATTTTCATGAACTCGATGTTGACAAGTGTCATGGAGTACGTGTCTTCCCCGTCACTGTGTCCCTCCTTTGCTCCCATTTGTGTAGATTTCCTACTTGGTCTTCCTGATGTTGTTCTCCTACACCATCCTGGTGAGGATGGAGGACTACCCCAGCGTTCAGGAGTGGCTAGTCATCATCTACATCCTGTCCACCGCAGTGGAGAAAACCAGAGAGGTGAGAGAGAGAGAGACAGAGAGAGAGAGAGAGATAGATAGATAGAGAGATAGATAAATGGCTCTAGGAGGATGTAGGATGACACTAACAAAGCTACATGAGATAGCGGAGAGCGACCCACTCACCTCTCTCAGCCCTCCAGGTGCTGATGTCAGAGCCCAGGAAGCTGAGTCAGAAGCTGAAGATCTGGTTCTCCGAGTACTGGAACGTGTCCGACTTCATCGCCATCGTCCTCTTCCTGGCCGGACTGACCCTGCGCTGGCACACGGGCACCTACCTGGTGGCAGGCCGCACCTGCTACTGTCTGGACATCATCTTCTGGTTCGTGAGGGTCCTGGATCTGCTGGCCGTCAACCAGCACGCTGGGCCCTACCTCACCATGATCACCAAGATGGTCTGTTGGGGTGTTTTCTTCTTCTTTAACAAATACAAAATGTTTGTAAAAATGGCGTATGTTTTTGTATTACCTTTTTTTTATTTAAAAGGGACCACGTATAGCTAAAAGATAAATGTCACCATTTTGATGCACTGTACCAGATTATAGCTTCAAGCTGATTCGCATCTGTAGTCCCAGTTTTAATTATAGTCTTAGCCCTCGGCTCCTCCGGAGCCATCAGCGTCGCGTCTAATGAGTGTTCCGTGTGACGCGGCTGGGAAACGCTGCCATAATAATGAAAGGAAGGTGCTCGGCAGCCACTGGACTGCAGAGCATTCACTGAATGCATCCGATGACTCCGCCCAGACTATAAAATCGACAAGCTTCAATAATTCTCAATGGCCGATACTCGGCCTGGTGCGCGCCCTGTGGCGCACAAATTTGCCGTGGCACTGATGACGACGTGACGCAGCGAAGCCCCCGGGGGCGAGTCGAGAATAATGACATGAGGCAGGATAGTGTAACCGAAAGGTAGGGGGTTCGATCCCCAATGTCCGCAGCCTACCTGTAGGCGTCTTTGAGGAAGGTGCCCTAACCTCTTACTACCTGGCCCTGAATAGCGTGTATCCACATTAACTGCAGAGCTGCTAAATAGCGTTTATGTTGATGTGTTTTGTTATTTGTAATCTAATCTCATGAAAGCACCTGCTCTCTCTAACTACGATGCAACAGGGCAAGATACGATAAGATAAGATACTACTTCATTGTTCCCAGATGGCACATTTAGTTGGCACAGTACTGGACAGTAATAAAAGCACAGTAGTAGAATAAAAAAAGACAAAAAACGAAACAATATACAGACAAATATGTATTTATACACAATAAGATTAGTAGAAACATCTGAACCTTTTTGTTCCTTTGCTTCGTTTCTCTCAGACCAGTAACATGTTCTTCATCGTGGTGATGATGGCGATCGTGCTGCTGAGCTTCGGGGTGTCCCGGAAGGCCATCTTGTCCCCGGATGAGGACCCGTCCTGGAGCCTGGCGGTGGACGTGGTCTTCCAGCCCTATTGGATGATGTTTGGAGAGGTTTACGCTGGGGAAATAGATGGTGAGTCCTTCAGCTGGTCCGTTCGTTGGCCAGATGGAAAAATTAATTGATGAATAAAGAAATATGTATATAATAATTATAATAATAATAATAATATTCCAACCAGTTCAATCAATGAATAACAGACAGTTGAATCTAAAGGACCGTAGGATCTAACAGACTCTTTTTTTGCAGAAGCAATACAATCATTTTTAAATCAATAAAATCATTTTTTGTTATAAATGATTGATTTCTTCAGTAGGTAGCCGTGTAATAAGCAGGATAACGTACAGCAAGCCGTCATTATTGCGGAAAGAAAACATTGATACACGATCCCTTGCATAATGTGTATGTGTTGTGTATGCCTCGTGTGTGTTGCATGGATGACTGCCGCCACCAGTATGTGAGAGCGATGACAATTGCCCTCCCGGTTCCTTCCTCACACCGTTTCTCCAGGCTGTGTATCTGTTCGTCCAGTACATTATCATGGTCAACATCCTCATTGCGTTCTTCAAGTAAGGCTCCTCGTACCTTGAACATCAAGTCTTCATTCAGACACAAAAACGCTCAAATGTTTTTTCGTTCCACCAGTCTTTCCAAGTGTTATGTCAAAAACAGTCAGAAAAATCCTCTGCAAAGGGTTTTATGTTTTATTTCCCTCACAAACAGCAACGTGTACTTCGACATGGCCTCTACGTCCAATAAGATCTGGAAGTACAACCGCTATCGTTACATCATGACCTATCAGGACAGGCCGTGGCTCCCTCCGCCCTTCATCCTCTTCAGTCACATGGCCTTGTGCGTCAGCGCCCTCTGCAGGAGGTTTCGGGGCAGGACCAAGGGGAGAGGCTCCGGGCTGAGTAAGTGTGTCACGTGTGTGTGTGTGTGTGTGTGTATTGTGTAAAGTCTCTGTTGATGTGATCGTTATTATCACAGAGTTTACAGATCAACAGGCCCAATTGTTGTTTTTTACTGTCTGGAATGTTGAACGTTCAATACAGGATTTGTCAATACAGACATCTATTTCTGTCTATTACCGACAACTTAGATGTTTTCAGCATATTTCCGGTCTATTGCGGTAATATACCAAAGGTAGAATGTCGGCAATTGCAGGTAAAATGCAAATATTCTGGTAAAATGTGCGTAAGAGATGTGTAATTAGCACCAAACACAGGGTATGAAATGGCAGGTTAGCAGTGTTATCTTATCTTACCTTGCCTTCTCTCTGGCCCTGACCAGAGCTTTACCTTTGCCAAGAGGACCAAAAGAGGCTCCACGAATTTGAGGAGAAATGCGTACATGTCCACTTCCACCAGAAGAACGAAGAGCGCCGCAGCAACCAGATCACACGGATTAAAGCCACAGCCGAGAGGTCGTATTTTCTGTATTTTCTGTATTTGTCCTTTTTATTTTGTAATTTGAATAATTGAAATATCTCTTAAAGTAATTGTAAGTTGCAATGGAATTCAACTGTCCTTTGTCACATTTTTCCCCCCCACAAGTTTCAAAAAAGGAAACAGCCCAAAAAATGCATAAGTAGCAAAAAATGGCAGCAGCCAAGAACATGTGTTGGACCTGTGTGCCTCCAGGACAGAGGAGATGTCCACGATGGTGGGGGAGTTCTCGGAGCGGGTCAACTCCATCCAAGACAGCCTGTCGGCCTTGGACGGGCATCTGGGTCAGCTCCAGGACCTTTCGGCCCTGGCCGTGGACACCCTCAACCTGCTCTCTGCCTCTGACAGCCTGTACCACCAGGACGCGCGGCTGGCCCCCTATCGACCGATCGTGCCGGCCCACCAGCCCTTACCTCACAGCTGGGCACAGAGATGCGGAGGTTGCGATGTCACGAGTGTGCGACGGGCCGCGCCCAAGGTGTGCAAGAGCACTCCGCCCTCGTTGCTGAGGGGTACCAGCCGACTGGCCCTCCCCCCGGACAGAAGCAGGAACAGAAGTCCAGGACACACCGAGAAGCCAGCGGAGGAGGTGTGTCATTCTGAATAGTTTCTGTCCTTTGAAGTGTGGGGAATATGATTTGTGAATGATAACGCCTTTCCTAGGGGAAATCAGCCCACACTGCTCTCGTTTGTGCAATATTCCAAATTTGGAGTTTAACTGATTTTGCAGTCAGCATGGAGGGGTACAACTTGCAATGTACAACTTGCAAAGTGCAGTTGTGCATATAACTATATATATTGTGTGCAGATTTGCGTCTATATTTGAACTGAATCACTTATGCATTTGTAAGCTAAAATCATTTATTGTCTGCCATAGTGAGTATTGTATTGTATTGTATTGTATTGTATTCACCATATTCATATCATCTTTTTCTGTATATAACATCTGTATATATATATATATATATATATATATACTGTATATATCTCAACGTATTTATACTGTCAATACTGTTCATATTGCACATATCTTATTTATTTATATACTGTCAAATGTACATGTATGTATGTACATGTATGTACATACTCTGCACTTTACTGCATTTTTGCACTTCTGGTTAGATGCTAAACTGCATTTCGTTGTCTCAGTACTTGTACTCTGTGCAATGACAATAAAGTTGAATCTAATCTATTGTCATTCACTGACAATAAAAAGAAAAAAAAGCTTCCCATTTTAGTTGAAATAGATCCTCTGTCCACTTTGATTTGAATTGCAGGAGTCTCCGTCCACAGCTGAGCTACTGCAGGCAGGTCATCGGTTCTCGCCCGTCGGCTCCTTCCCTCTGGGAGGCGTCAGCGGTGCTCTGTGGGACCGGACCCTGAGCGACTCCCAGGAGCCGCCACGCTGCTGCTCCCCGCCTCACGCCCCCCCGTGGTCCGGTGGAGACGATGAGCCGGAGCAGAGCCATGGACACAGATCGCGGAGCTGCGACCCGTCTCTCTATCCCAGCCAGCACCCTGTGGATGAAGCAGCAGAGGAAGAAGAGGAGGAGGACGACAAGGAGGGGGACGACAAGGAGGAGATTTGGGTCGGGAAGAGCGACCCTGCCGGCGATCCGAACTGTGTGCTGTCGAGAGCTTCCAGCGGCTTACTCCTGCTCTCCGATGACCGCGACTCCTCCTCCTTCACCAAGAGCTTGCCAAAACCCGCCTTCGGTCTGGACGACGGCCAGCCGAGGTACCGGGCCTTGCCCTCCAGCCATTGGGCGAAGATGCAGAGGAAACCCTTCCGTTGGGCATGCATGTCGAGGGAGCGGCCCTACGGTCGCTGCAGATCGCTGTCCTCCAGTGTCGAGAACATCACGTTCACCGGGGCCCCACTCAGTCCCCTGAGGGGCTCGTTGTCCTTCCTCGCCGGACCCTTGAACGGGGAAACGTCTCCCGGTGGGAGGGACCGCCTCATTGGCGCCTCGCTGAGAGGCATCAGGAGTGAAGGTATAGTGTTTATGTGTGTATGATGCCGTGATACAGAGTACGTGTACTTTTCTGTACACCGCTGTTTGGGATGCATCTCGACGGATGAGAGGAAGCAATTCCATAATGAGTATTTAAAGTTTAGTTTGCATATTTGTTGTATGGTTTTGGTTACAGTATGTAGATGGACAGTCCAGAATGATGAAATGTCCCAAATATTCTTCCAGTTAAAGTGTTGGGGACAACAGGATCTAAGGACATAAAATAACATATTACAGAGGGATTTAACGACTACACAATATCTTGACGGGGAAAGTATATTCAGATACATTTCAAAGTTGGCTAGTAAACTCCATCGTGGAAAGAGTTGAAGGATTGTAGGGGTGTGGTCTGAAGCCCTGCCGTCATTGGTCACAGTCGGCCACGTGAGTGTACGTCATTGGTCACAGTCGGCCACGTGAGTGTACGTCATTGGTCACAGTCAGCCATGTGAGTGTACGTCATTGGTCACAGTTGGCCACGTGAGTGTACGTCATTGGTCACCCGCTTGGCTACATAGCCAGGAGGGAAAATAGACTCCACCCATTAAATCCACTTGAAATCCAGTAGGAGGAAATCGATAAACTGAAATTTGCAATGGATTTCATGAAACATAATTTTTGGATGCTTAATGTCCACCTTGATAACCCTTAATAACGTAATTAGAAGTCAACGAGGGATTTCTGTTGCCAATCACTTTAGGCTGCCAGAGTTTCAATATTTACACCTTCATTGTGTCTCTCCAGAATGGTCTAAATCGTCAGACTTCGGGCTACTCTTGGGGAGCAAAGTGAGAGGCCTGAATAAGAAGACCGTCAAAATCCAGGAAGTACTGTAACAAACCTCTATGACTAAAACCTCTACCTCTGCTATTTATACAAACATGACATGTGATGAATGAATAGTGACATAAAAAATCCACTTGGCACAATGTCATTGCATTTGGCACAGCGTAGCTTTAACATATTTGCACATTTTTCACGAAGATAGGATGTGATTACATTGGTTTGACTCTGCATCTTGAACATCCTTGTCTGCCCCACGGCAGATGAACATGCACCCCCATATGTGTGACCTGCACAGGAGGAGGAGCAGGAGGCTGAAGGGACGATGTTGGTCTGCATCCGCCAGCCTCAGTCAGCTCAGTACGTAACCATGCACCCGTTGAAAGGCTGAACCAAGCTAGCTGTTACAGGGACGGTACCAAACACATTGCAAACACGCTTGGTAGTGTCAAAGACGATGATGTCAATACAATTGAATGCGCTATATTGACAATGGAGGGATGACTCCAAGCAGATGCACAATATCATGGCGCTTGCTTGTGTATTGAGCAACAAATAGATAACTGTCTCAGACAGATACGTGCAGTACAAAGACGCAAGGTAATTGGGTTTTGAAGTGGAGAGATCAGGATTGTACTCCACCCAGGCACATACATTGTGTACATGACGAAGTATAGCGACAGTAAGTATACAGGCATGTCTATCCTCTAATCATACTTTATATGATCAATGTGGTTGCAGGTTGTGAGCCCATGGAATTCCTACCGAAGCAAATGTTTTTGCATCTGGTAAGAGTGAAGATCAATCAAATTGAAATAAATAAATAAATACCAGTTTGGTGGGCGCTTTGATCCAAATGGGTGGTCTCACGTTAAGGTTAAGACATGGCGGGTTACTGTGTTGTCATGCAGGACAGGGGGAGTCCCAGTCCGTCAGGATGGAACAGCTTCTCCAGATCTGCGAGTCCTTGGCCTGCGTAAGTTTGTGCATTTCATTGGCCGTGATCAGAGTAATGGTCAGTTCATATACAGTATATCGCAGAGATAATCATTTCACCTTTTCTCTCTCTCTCTGACTTGCAGTTCACAAAGTGGAATTACACCCGAAGGTATTTTAAAGGGCACTCTGAGCTTTTCTTGTATGTCCGTATACATCAAAATGGATTTAAACTAAATATATATTATTATATATTTTGTTTTCTCCAATGCAGCAAAGTCCTTATTCCATTCAACTGAAGAGTTGTATCCTCACTACTCAGGTATTCAGACCACACACACATACACACACACATACACACACACACACACACACACACACACACACACACTCTCACTCACACTCCTCTCACACACACACACACACACTCTCACTCACACTCCTCTCACACACACACACACACACATGCACACACACACACACACACACACACACACACACACACACACACACACACACACAGCGATGGCTCCGAGATATATTGCAATACATACACAATAGTATCAGCGTGAAGAACATGTCACACCCAGCCCTGTGACTGTGTTGTGTTTTGTGTGACAGCCATGGAGCGA
>OMKP01076358.1:0-11578 GCA_900302375.1 Bathygadus melanobranchus
GCGGAGGCTGGGAGTCCAGCCAGGAGCGAGTTACAGTAGTCGAGGCGGGAGATGACAAGGGCTTGGACCAAGATCTGTGTTGCTTCTCGTGTGAGGAGAGGCCGGATCCTGCGGATGTTGTAGAGAGCAAATCTACAGGATCTGGCCACTGCAGTGATGTTGGGGTTGCAGCACAGTTGATCGTCCAGCACCACGCCGAGGTTTCTCGCGGTCGGTGAAGGAGGCACTAACATTCTCGATGGAGACAAGTAAGTCCATGTGGGGGCAGTCTTTCCCCGGTATGAGGAGCAGCTCAGTCTTGTCGAGGTTGAGCTTGAGGTGATGTTTGTCCATTTGCTAATGTTTGCCAGACATTGCGAAATGCGTGTTGCGACTTGGGTGTCAGAGGGGGGGAAAGAAAGGAATAGTTGGGTGTCGTCTGCGTAGCAGTGGTAGGTGAGCCACCAGGGGCCTTCCTGGTATAAAGTTATCCGGATCTTCCGCGTTGTGCGGCCCATAGAGCAAGCGCACTAGTTTCCTTTAACCCCTCCCCCCAAGCGCTCAGTCTCAGTCTCGTTCACCTGATGCGCTTTTATTATGCCTAAGAAAATAACTCTGGATTCGGCTATTAATGAAGTTTACTTTTAAACTTTTAAAACAATGATTTAAATAAGGCCTATTTAAGTGTTCGTACTGGGAAGTTCATGTACCTCCAAAAAAAGTATCCGCTAATTTACAGACATCTTTCACAATGTAAGTCTATGGAAAAAAAGTATTTTTGGGCCCCATGGCATCACGTGACAGATGCCATTGTTGTGGCGACAGTAGCTCCGCCGTCGGTGGGTGAATGTGAGACAAATGTAAAGCGCTTTGGATAAAAGCGCTATATAAATGCAGTCCATTTAATTACACGGTTTGGCCACTGGAAATTTGCTTCAAAGTTCGGAGCACTTTCTGGGGGCTTGATCATAACATTGGTTTGTATAGCCGCAGTCCTAGGTCTTCTGGTTTCCCTTTTTGAATGATTAATACAGACCACCGCCACCTGCTGGTATGGAGTTATTTCCTCTCATACAGACCGAGAACGTACGCGCTAGTTGGCCATTGGCTGCAGAATTTGCATGTTCAAATGGTACTTTTTGGTCCAGACACAGGCTGCTTGAGGCAACACGATAATTGGTGCTAGTTCTTTGACGTCAGTTTGGTGTGTCAGGGCCTTAAAGGAGTCAAACTCCAAGCTGATTGGCCATGGTGATTTTGCCGGGAGGGGGTAGTTTTTTAAAACCCGGAAGTTCTCTGGAAAAGCCATTTGCTGGGACATTGCAGGGACTGAAAATAGACATATTTTGATCCACAGAATGCACTTATAAGCAGTTGATTCAATTATGATTCATTTAGGCAACTTGGAGACCATTAAAAAATGGAAAATAGGTGGAAAGTCCCTACCGTGTAAAAAAAGCATGATTTTCGGTTCACTGGCATTTAGAGGTTGGAAATTCTGTACAGGGACAATTCTATGGTCGCCATGAGTGCACCCTCGCCACGAGTCTGACCGATTGGACACCACACTCTATCATAACTTGTCAATAAAGTTTAGAACAAAATAACTATCCAAACTCAATTGGACATTAACTGTACTGACACAAATAAATGTTTGACTATATCGCCTAGGGATGTCAGTTTTGGTTAATTTTGCTTCCGATAGCAATGGCAGCGAAGAGACCAGTCAATCATGTTTCACCATCAACCAAGTCAAGTGTTTAGCACTAGACTTCATTAAAACTTTAACTTGCATTCAAGGTCCTTGCCATGGTTAATAAGGATTTATTGTAAATGGATATCAATAAAAGTAACAGTAACTGCAAGAAATGTGAAATGTGAAAGAAACAGCGTTGTTTTGGCCAATGCGGTTTACGTTTGTGCACTGTTCTTTTGTTCTTTGATTGGCTGTTATACTTTTGTAAGAACATGTGTGAATACTCAGTGATCATTGTTTGGCTAATAGTTTATTTTTCTGCTTCACAGAAAGGCAGAAGAATATGCCCGTTTGTCACAGGTGAAGTGCATGGCTCTAAACAACGTTACATCTACCAGCGAAGCAGTGATATGTCTGGATTTGGCAGCGACCTACATGAAGTTGCCTCTCGACAAAGTAGGCATCCTCCCAAGTTCCTACACTGCTGCCCCATCACAAAGATTCTGCAGTTTGGGGAATGTGGAGTGTGTATGGTTGGTGGCTGGTTTAAGCAGCCAGTTGATTAGGCTCTGGGCCTGGGTGAGGCTGCATTGGCAATCAAGGCACACAGGATAACCCATCACCACATACTTTGCCAAACATTTCCAACTTACAATAAACCGGTTTACATCAATTTTGTGTCCTGGTCGTTGGAGGACCCTAGCAAAGCCACTTCGGTGGCGTGTGGTAAGAGCAACTGCCACAGCAGGAAAATGATATCACACTGTGAAATTGTCCCCCAGACCCCCCGTTATTGGCTGCCCCCGGCCTTGGATCCCCAATATGCATTATGTAGCAAAGTTGAGATCCCAAAATTAAATTTTTAAGCAAGCTGAGCGATACATGGCCATCAGGATATCCTTTCCTTGAAAATGAAGGTACCCGTAATCGCTGTCAGGGTCAGAAACTAGAAACTTTGAGGTGACAAATGAGGTCAAAATGTTCAGTGGCACAAAATCAAAAAAGTGATGGACAACAGGATGTACAAACGTAAAATAACCATGACATATCACGGGGGCACGATTATTCAATTAAAAGTTTTAACAATTTAAGCATTTTTGGAATTAAAAAAATCTATTGTGTTTTTACAAACCAATATATCTGTTTAGATAGTATCACGATGCTCACCAGTATTGATGTTTTCTAACACCCCTACTAGCTAGCTGGAAAACAAATTGGAACTGCAGTCAGTCAATTTGTTTACTAAAACTATAAGTTACAACCTGAAAGTCAAATCTGTGTTATCTACACACATTTATTTTTTTTGCATTCGACTTCATGTCAAAGGGGATGCTGTTCGAAGAACGACTCGCAGCAAATTGACTAGCGCGAGAACGTGAGCCGCCACCAGCAGTGATCAAAGAAAATACAAAAAGTGAATCAAATAAAATAGGCTCCTAAATAAAGAGAACATGCTCACCATGCACAAATAATTGGACCATTGGACCTTGGGCCATTAAATCAAATCAGCATGTGCTCTAGAAGAAGTTGGAAATTGTAGTTAATGGCATTAAGGTATTACTCTACATCACGCCTGTGGTAGTCCTCTACCAGAGTCTTCAGGTGCACTGTTGAGTGTCCTGATCAAAGCCTCTGGTGGGTCACCGGCTCACCTGCATTAAATAAATAGGCGGAGCTGGCATCGCTGTGCCCTCGCACGTGGACACACGCACGCACGCACGCACGCACGCACGCACGCACACACACGGGTTCACTCTTTCTTTTTGTTCCTAAGGAATATGCGGTCAGACTCTCTGGGATAACTAAGAAGCTATACCAGAGTAACCTCAAGGCCATGGAGTGTTTGCTGGGTCTGGAACGTCACCTAGGTCTTCGTGAGCTGGGTGTTCAATATGGCTGCATGGATGCAGTTGGAGTAGCGGCACAAATACTGGAAAGGTGTGTTGAGCCACTGTTTCTACCTTTTGTTCCCAGGTTTCGTGTGTGTGTTTTGAGTTAACCCTTATCTGTGTACTCTTCTCTCCTTGACCAGAACACTGTTGAAGAAAGGTCAACACTGAATTGGAAGCGGTTTTGTTCATAGCCCTAGAAAACATTATTAACAAATATATAACAAATGTTTGAAACTATATTGCAGCATGATTTATTATACACATGTCAGGAGTTTTATACACATTTGATCAGATTTCAATCTCTATACTATTAATAATTTCCCTTCTGTCTGTCTTTTTTAGGTACAAGAAAAGCCTCCCTTCTGCTCAGCAGCAGGATCTGGACCTGTCTAAACCTCTCTTCACCACCACTGCTCTCTATTCTGCCTGCAGGTCAGTGGATTAAGTTGAGGTCCATTTAATTTCTGTAGCCCAGAGGTTGGGAACCTGTGGCTCCTCCTTAGGGGTTCCTTGTCTATAAAGATATGTATCTATTATTTTGTATATCTAACTATAATGGAAGGGAGTCTCTGTATGTGTGTCTGTATGTCCTTCGATTCGTCTCAACATCTGTTCATCCGGTTGACTTCACACTTGGCAGGCGGGTGTATGTTTTTTGGGTGAACGGATCTCGAGAAAGCTGCAAGCAGCAATACGGGAGGCCACGTAATTGACCTGTTTTGAACGGGCAAGGGCACACTTCGGGAACATTTCATAGTACATGAATAGTAATCTATATATGTTGTCCATTCTTAAAACAACTCAAAATGTGCATCTTGGTCACTAGGTTACAAGGTGCTGACTTGCACCTTCTGTTTCTGACGTAACCTTTGGCTCAGTACATTGTTTCATAGGGAAACCAGCAGAGGTTTTAGAGAATCAAGGTGATTTTTATTTTTTGCATTTCAATCAATTAAAAAATGTTTTTGCATACAGATGTCTAAAGATCAAAGTTGACAGAAAGCTGGCAGGATCATCTGGAGCCAAGAAGGCTGTCTTTGATCGTCTTTCTGTCCAATTCCAGAGTTTTGGACAGGACATTTGCAGTAAGTCATAGTGTGAAACATAAAATTACTATGTGTGTTTTTTTGTTTGTTTTTTACAGAAACATTGGATTTACAGTTCTGCGTACAGCGCGTTTGCAAAGATCATGCCTCAGAGACACGACATGGGTATTCGCAGAGCTGCCTGCATTTACACCGATCAGCCACAACATTAAATCCACCTGCCTAATATTGTGTAGGTTCCTTGTGCCGTCAAAACAGCTCTGACCGAGCCATGCCTCTGTCGAGGCATGGACTCCACAAGACCTCTGATGATATCCTGTGGTATCTGGCACCACGTTAGCAGCAGATTCTTTAAGTCCTGTAACTTGCGAGGTGCGGCCTCCATGGATCGGCCTTGTTGTTCCAGCACATCCCACAGATGCTCGATCAGATTGAGATCTGGGGAAATTGGAGGCCACATCAACACCTTGAACTGATGTTCCTCAAACCACTGCTGAACAAGGCCACCTTCGTCCGTTGCTCCATGGTCCAGTTCTGGATCTCACATGCCCATTGTAGGCACTTTTGGTGGTGCACAGGGGTCAGCATGGGTACTCTAACCGCAGCCCCATACGCAGCAAGCTACGATGCACTGTGTGTTCTGACACCTTTCCATCATAGACAGCATTAACTTTTTCGGCACTATGTGCTACAGTAGTTCTTCTGTGGGATCGGACAAGATGGGCTAGCCTTCGCTCCCCACGCGCATCAACAAGCCTTAAGCGTCCATAACATGACCTTGTCGCAGGTTCACCGGTTGTCCTTCCTTGGACCAATTTTGGTACTAACCACTGCATACTGGGTACACCCCATTAGACCTGCCGTTCTGGAGATGATCTGACCCTGTTATCTAGCCATCACAAATCGGTCCTGGTCACAGTCGCTCAGCTCCTTACGCTTGCCCATTTTTACTGCTTCCGACATCACTTCAAAAACGGACACTTGCTACCTAATATATCCCACCCCTTGACAGGTGCCATTGTAATGAGACGATCAATGTTATTCACTTCACCTGTCAGTGGTTTTAATGTTGTGGCTGATCGGTGTATATGTCCACCTCATGCTAACACACAAGGGGGCAGTATAGCCATTCCAACACCAAATGTACATGAACGACAAGCAAATCCAGAAATGGAATCGCAAGACAATATTGAAAATATGTTTAAAAAGCAATATGTCCATGTGAAAAAGCTGTTCAAAATCATTCAAATGTACTGCTAAAAAGCATAATAGATAGTGTTTTGATTCATTTTATTGTCGCGTCTGGCCGTCGAAAACAAAACATTATGCCCATTCCCTGCTCAACCATTCAGCGATTGCACATGTATATGCGACACATTGCTAATCTCTGGGAGGACTGCACATATTTGCATACACATAGATCTGCTTCTGGCAAAAGGGGTGTGTCTGAGTAATGACGTTCGTGGCCCCTGGCCATTTCAGTTTCACGTTTGTGGGTATTATAGTAAAGGAACATAGTTTACAGAATGTTTTACTCAAAATTTGATTATTACTATTGGTGTTTTAGCTCTGTCCAATCTTACACTACAAGGGTTATCTGGACCAGGACAGAAGGGATCTTTACACAGCAGTTGTGGTTGTGGACTGCAATCCAGGTTCAACATTTTAGAAATCAAAGTGATCTGTTAAACAGAACCATATAGAATATCAATAAGTAGCATGTAAAAGAGCTGAATAAAGTTTGGATGGAATTAAGAAGAGGAATTCTATGCGGTTTATGGTACATTCAGACCTTATCTGCACAGCAGATACTGATGGAGAGATGTTAACTTTATTTTCATCATAACTGTGTTGCAAATTACATTAACTAAATTATCCCAATTAAATAACACTTTGGGTATTTTGGGCAGATGCAGTGTTCTAAGAGCACTTTCACTGTGTTCTCTCTACAGAGGAGGTTACTACTAAAATGCCACAGAAAAAAGCACCGAAAAGACTTGCGAAAAAACCAGTGGAAAACGTTGAAGCAACGGATGGTGGGTAAAAACATTCTAAAAACGTTCTTGTACAAAACATGTTTCTAATGTATTCAATGTAAGTGGAGTGAATAAGACATTTGTGTCTTATTGTGTGAGAATAGCCACAATAGTTCCCCATAAAGGCTGGGTAGTATTTATTTGTTCCTTTTATTTAATGAAGCATGAATTCAATAGTAGTAGTATGTTTGGCTTCTAAATTGGAACTATTACCTTCTTTATCATTAGTTACAACATGGATTTGTTTTTATTTACATGTGATCTTACATTACTGGGCTTTATCAAATGATCATATGTGGTGTGTATTGTTGATTAACTCTCTTCCAGATGATTGCCTGCCATCATCCCTTAAGCAACAGAAGGAGGAGGATGAGGAAGAAGAGGGTATGATGAAGACTGCACAGAACTATGAGGAGTGGAAGAGGAAAATTCTGGAAAATGCTTTGAAATCAAACTCAGAGACATGATTCATAGATGGTCCTTTTTTAGATGGTTTATGATTTAGAACAGTCTTTATTGATTGGACAACATTAGGAATTGGGTTAGACAATTATATGCATTATAGTAAACAACATAGCTAAACCTTTGTTCAATGTTCATTTAATAAACTACAGTGCTACAGTTTGAACATGTAATACTTTTAGTATGATTAGGTGTATGGATGTAAAATGACACATACATGGGGACTTAACTCAAAGAACTGCTGTTAAGTTGTTGAGGCTTAACAGACAGCATATTGAGGGACAGAACCTTGTTGGCATTAAAGAGTTAAATTATATTGCCTCTGTGGAATTACGCATTTCCACGTAAGACAGGATACTAGCACGTGAAATCTAGGACAGATAAGAGGGTTCATCAAATCTACTTTCTTTTGAGCAGTTGTGCTGAGCTGGTGTGTTGTGCTTGGACTTTTTGTATGAGTCAGGATCCTCGCGGCTGCATTCTGGATACGTTTTTTATGTTTGTTTTTTTGTAAGGCCGTAAAAGAGGGCATTATAATAATTAAAGTCAACTAGTAAAAAAAGTGCTGCTCTCACTGCTCAGTAAGAACATAATAAATTATTATTCAATTATTAAAGGATAAAGGGCTTCATAGCCGCCAAAACAAGTATGGTCTGTGATCGTAAAGTAGCCTTGCTGTGATGTATATGTTGTGTTTCACAACATATACATCTTTGTGTTGACATTGCACTGTAAAGGCAAAGAGGTAGATCCTTTTATTTTGAAGACTACAGCACAAACATAATTGATAATTATAATTGATTTCCCTGACTAAAATAAGTTATAGTTGGGAGGAACATATGCCTTGGATTAGCATTGCCCTGCTGTCATCATTTAGCCAGCTCTCAAAAGTAGCGATCAAGCCTTCCTCAGATATGTATTTAAATGTACTTTTGCTAACATTTTTACGTAGAGATAAAATAATGCATCCACAGAGCTCGTAGAAAGATGCAGTATTTTCCTTATTAGCTTATGATTGTGAATTACTAATTTGATCATTGATCTATAGCTAATGTATAGACATGTTGCTAAAACAATGTGTTACCCCATCACAAAAGATTAGTCACTTGACACGACTGAGTCTCACTCCACTCAAACCATGAAATAAGCAGGTTGTGCAACAAACTGGCAACCACTGGAATGGAATGGAAGGTGGAGGGGAGTGCGACATCTAGTGGCTGACTTATCAATGTTATCAATTGCACCTTTAAGGGTAGGAAAGAGCATGCAGTCAATCATGTTGCAAAATAATGTGGATTCCTAAATGACCGCTCCTGTACCTAATAATACACAAGGTGGCAGCACCACCTCACTGTTATTCCTGGTCTTTTTGTATGTATTAAAATGATGATGAAATACAATATCCACATTGCTTATCTGCACCCACTCCAATGCATTCATCTAGTAGCCTAATTCAACATTGTATATCTCCCAGTTTCTGCCACCAGAGCTCATTAGCAAACACAATGCCTTCACATGTCGGTGAATAAATTATACTCAGAAAAAATGTGTTTGTGTGGGACACTGATAACTCCTACACAGCGATCGGGTTTCGTATATATATATATGCTAGTTCTGGTGTTGCAAGCACTTATCTCTCAAAAGGGCTTCCATACAGTTCATGTTTAGGGCCATCTTGAAGTTAGCATTTACATTTACATTTAAAGCATTTGGCAGACGCTTTTATCCAAAGCGACTTAAAAAAAAAGTAACATTTGTCGAAAGAGGGAGACAATATATCGCTGATGGTAGAGTGCAATTAGAATAGACATTCCACTTACTGACACTCTGCCTATAGCAAGCTACATAGACTTACAAGTCTCAACAGAAATGTAAAAATAGGAGACTAGGTGTAGCTGTTATTAACTTGTTAAGTTATCTAATATATTGACCCATTTTACCACTATGTCAGCTTGGACATTTTGACTGTGGATGGGAAGAAACAAAATGTACAAAGAATACCATGTCTCTGTGTGACCGTATGACCCGAAAGTCAAGAATTACTGCTGCTTGTGACAGTCACATCTGCAGGTTATTTCAAGGAGAGCATTGGCTTCTAATGCACAACACTTCACTGTCCTTGGGGACCTCAGTGAAAACCTCAACCGCATGGAAAATCACTTACTGATGCTCTAGGGCAAAAAACAACTGGCCGTCAGTGGATAGTTAGGCTATCCATTGAAGGTGCATATGCATTGATTAAAGGATAAGTTGGCCGATGTTCAACCTTATCTCTATCCGCATTAGGGATACAGTGTGAAAAACGCCCGCATTTGTGGCGGTCTCTGGCGGCGCAGCTCAGTGCAGAGGCAAAATCGTACCCCAACTCCGTCATTTGACAGAGAAAATGATGTAGTCGGGAAAGATGGCAGCTAAGATGACAGCGACCCTAGTGCTGACACGTCATCTGGTGGACAATAGTAGTGTAATCTGGGTGCAGGCAACATGGAGGAATCGGCTTAGTTCCCCTTTAAGCACAAATTGCAAATATACTCCACTGGGAGTAAAACAGCTTGACATGAAGAAGCATCAATGACTGCTTGCTCATATGGGGCATTGGAAACAATGGAAAAACGGTTTGTTTCTCCCACAAACAAATACAGCTGTTCACTCTATTCACTACCCATAATTGTAAACACATTTTAAACATCATTTAAAGCAGGGTAGCTTGAAGAAATGTCTCTCCAAAATGAAGCTACCAAATTAAGTTACCATCCCCAATCACATGCCACCACAGCCATGGTGTTTCATTAAACTGTCTGGGATCCCTGCACCGTGTGTTGTCTGTCAAGGGAGTAGTTCACGTAGTAATGTGCTGTCAGAGCACTATAAATCTTTATGAAGCCTCTGGGCATCCCAGCATGTGGCATCGCTGCACAGCACTCTTTACCCGGCTAGGGATGGAGCCGCCACCCACCTTGTTTATCATAGAGGTTAAAGTCAGGGAGACTGCATGTCCTTTGTAGTAAACATGGCAGAGTCATTGTGACATTTGTACTGCAGAAAACGTTCACCAACCGACAGGCTATTGAAGTAAAAGTTAACTTTCCCACAGTACTCTTTCATAACAAGGATATTGGCATACACTACAAGGTACATGTACTCCAACACATGCTAATACTAGAGATCCTTATAATATTGTAAAGCCTAGAGTATGACTATAAAGGAAGGTAGGTTTCAAAGGCAAAAAGCTTTATTTCACATATTTCATAATTAGGCATTGTCAAAAGCAGACATTACTTTTTTTCATTATATACAGGTAATTATTTACAAAATTGCTCATTAATATAAGTTAGTAAAAGTTGCTAAATATATTCCACCGCGACCATTTGCCACCTTCACTACACTTAGTTGATGTTCCTTACACACACACACACACTAACAACAATTTTGAGGCCTAAAATATGTTGAATAAAACATTTGCATCTTTTCTGTTCAGGAAAATGGCAAAAAATGTAACTGTTACTCTGTGTAACCTGTTATGGACACTAGATCTAAATCAGTTTTCACCATGACAAAAAAAACATAAGCCAGCCACTAGCCAATTGATGTCATAACACCAGACAGATTATAGGCTTAACATTTGCAAATCATAAGCCACGGCCGGAGAAATTACCCAAACATAAGGTTATCTCTTACAGGCACATACCAGGTGACCTTTCTCTATTAGTTGCTAATTACTTTTCACATTTTGAATGAAGTGAAATGCTTTGCCTTAAAAGGTTGCCCAGATGTTATATGTCAAGGTCTTTGAATGTATGAATGGGTAGACAGCCTCACACTTTTAAAATTGCAGCAGAAGAATCTCACAATGAAATGAATGATGAAATGTATTGTTGCATTGTAGTGCATGTTTAAGATAAATATACATTTTTGCTTCATGAATTCACATTAAATATCAATATTTTAAGTCAAATATGGTTACACAAGGTACACACATAAAAATGAAACACCTGACACCATTAAAACATTGATTAGGTGCCTACATACATAGGTAATAAGAGAAGTGATTGAGCAGGGGAGATTTAATTAAAGATAGATGATCTAAAACAAAAACATTGACAACTAAAATGTGTCTTAAGAAGCCTACCTTAACAGTGCATAGAATCTTGATAACACTGCGTGCATTGGTAAAACATAACAAATATATATAACTCACTGTCTATATCTCCTGCTCAACAGTTGTTACGATTGATTTTAAAAGAAAGACAAGAAAAGAAAAGAAACTACAAAGAAAATAACTTAAATGTGTATGATGTAGAATGAACAGTGGCTAGGGTAGCCTTGCCATAACACCGGGACAGAATGAAGCTGTTCATACTCTTCATTGCAAATGAATGTCCTGTAAACCCTCGTTCTCCGCCTGGTGGTCAGCAGATCAACCAAAACATAAGGAAGGCAGTACAAAAGGCTTAAGCTCTGTCTGTG
>OMKP01076370.1:0-11224 GCA_900302375.1 Bathygadus melanobranchus
GTTGCGACTCTGCAGGAGGGGCTTGGTGTTGCGAAGCAGCAGGCGGTGGTCAGGGTCCATGACGTAGGGCTTCCTCTTGGCCAGCACAGCCACCTCCTCCTTCTTCTCCTTTTCCTCCTCATCATCCTCGTCGTCCTCGTCGTCGTCGGAGCCGTAGAAGGTCTTCTCTGCTCCTCCCTCCTCCAGCAGGGACTCCTGCGGGTGGAGGAGAGAGAGAGGGAGAGAGAGAGACAGACAGACGCAGAGTGTGAGATAGAGTTCAAATCGTTGATGAAGGTGTCCAGGTAGGTGTCTGCCATCTCTACGTCTCTAAGTCCTGCCCTCTGAGGTCCACTAATGAGTGGTGTCTGGCACTATCTGTACTGCATCGCATGGAAATAATGTGCGGACTGCAGAACAGAACAGAACATCTGAGGACCCACCTCTTCCGAGAGCACCTCATAATGACTTATGTTATTTTTACCTCCAGTGTTGAATTTAGAACACAATTCATTTGAGATGTGCTGTCGCTGTCTCTGATGTAACTACTTTGCACGACCACAAAAAACACACCACCATTTTAATAATAACTCTACTCACCGTGCTAATGTTTTTAAGAGGAAATAAAAGTCTTATCTTTTTAATCTGGCTTTTAATTTGTTATTGCCTTAGTGTGGCGTGTGTGTGGTTGGTGGCTGGTTTAAGCAGCCTCACCTGGTTGATTGGAGTCTGGGGCTGGGTGAGGCTGCACGAACCAGCCACCTTTTTAAGTTCTAATCTTTGTTTTTTATATTTATTTACCTATTTATTTACTTATTGTCAGTGTTTTAATGTTGCTATGTGAAGCACTTCGGGCTGTATGTTTGTATGAAAGGTGCGTCATAAAGAAAGTTGACTTTGTTTTAGAAACTAGGTCGTGCAGCTGTTTTTAGTCGTGATGCAAACGTTTTTTGTAGCGACTTTTGATCGCACGCTCTGATTGTTCTCAGCCTCACTGGTATGTCTGCTAAATGGAACTGTGTCTGCGTGTTTTTGTGTTTGTCTGCATGTGTGCTTGCGTGTGCGTGCATGTGTGTGTGTGTGTTCTCACATTGATGTTGGGGTTGAGGAACTGTGTGCGTGCGTATCTGGTCAGCATGTTGATGATCACCACCTGCCCCCACTCCTCCACGTCGATCAGCAGGTTGCACAGCTTGCGGTAGTTCTTGTGGATCAGGTCGATGCGTTCTGGACACACCTCCTCAAACGCCATCACCACACTGCCTGCCACCAGCTACACCAGCAGCAGGCAAACAGGCATCACACACACACACACACATACACACACATACACACACAGTACACAAGCATCTCACACACATACACACACACACACACATACATCACACAACCATAAAAGCAGGTGAGTGCTTGGGTCTGGTTGAGTGCATTTTAATGTGCTGTCTTTCTTAAAACCTTTCTTGCTGGACCGTTTGAATGGTCAAATAATTGCTATAATAATAATACACCAGCTACCACTGGACATGTGGGGTTTATGAACTCCATGGAAGCCTGTTCACTTCCTGTTCACTTCCTGTCACTTCCTGCCATTTCCTGTCGCTTAATCTGTGTTCCCATGGAGTTCTTCAAGAAGTCAACTACAGAGCTAAACTGAAACTTTCTTTCTTTGAAATGTGTCTTTGAAATGTGTCAACAAAATGGTAAATGGTAAATGGACTGCATTTATATAGCGCTTTTATCCAAGTGCCTGTCTGTCTGTCTGTAGACAGACAGACAGACAAATGTTTTTAACTCACCGTGGTTTTGTCAGCCAGGAGTTTCTCAATGACTTCGATGAGTTGGTCCTTCTGCTCCGGATCCAAGCTGAGGGAAAGAATGAAATCAATGAAAATATTAATATTTAAACATTGTCGTCAAACATCTCTTGATGTTTCAGATCTAGCTAAATGTCAGCAAGAAATGGACATTCCTCACTTCTTGAAACCCAGAAAAATATATTATATCAAAAATGAAATACCACAACATATGTAAACAATAACCAACTTGTTGACTAATGAGCCCATCCTGGTGATAGACCTGCTCAACAAAATACACTAGATCAGACCATAATGCCTTCAGCAGACCTTTAGCATAAGAACACAGGTAGGCCTAGATTGAGCCTGTAAAGATATCCGTTTGTCATTTCAACCCACGCATCACAACTCTCTCATGTAAACAGAGAAAAGCTTCCTCTGTCCCTCGATCAGAGCGGATGAATCAATATTTACCATAGTGCGGTTGTGTAGGTCAGGTTTACCTGTAGAGTTTAGGGATGGCGTGGGCTGCCGTCTTCCTAACATAAGGAGACATGTCGGAGGCGGCCTCCTTGATGGCCAGCATCATGATGGGGACGATGATGGTGACACGGATACTGGACAGAACTCTCAGAGCACTCGCCCGGATCAGCTGGTTAGGGTCCTATACACACACACACGCGCGCATTGTAACGCATTGTAGTCAATATATGTACGTCCGATTAAGAGCTGTAACAGTCAAAGTCAATATGTGTATGTCCCTTTAAGAGCTGTAACAGTCAATATGTGTATGTCCCTTTAAGAGCTGGTCCACAACGATGCTAAATCAGTGCATCTAGTTACAGCCATTTTGGGAATTGTTAGAGGAAGGTAAATGAGTAATGAGTCTATCCTTGTTGGAAGAACAATGAATTAATCATATATATCATTTCAAAATGTCTTTACTTTCCAACAATTAGTCATTACAGCACACACACACACACACAGACAGACCAGGACCATAACATCTATTCAACTATAGAAGGATGCTAATCAGTCTAAAATCAGTTTGTTCAAACACACGCAGCCAGAAGTGGCTGTCTGTGTTTCAGTTTTTAGGTCATATTATGTGAATATTGTGACAGGACATTTAGAAAACAGGCCTATATTTATAAAATATGTAGGTCTACAGTTTACTTTCTTAAAGCATATTCAACAGCTGTGTGTGTGCACCGTTGGAAACACAGAAAGCTTCTTGTAATTAATAAACACATACACTCCTGACCTCGTGGGGTTGTGCCATGACCAATTAAAACTGAATTGTCAAATATCACGTCCATAAGGCAGTTCTCAGCAGACCGATCACAGGCAAGGGGCTGTCATATTCCTCGCAGCTATAGCCACGTCTAGCTGTATGCAAACTTTATACTATGTTTATTCTAGTTGGTGAAGATAAATGGCGTTCTTTTACCTTGATAATTATGAATACCACCAAATAATACACTAAAGCAGTCAGGTTGGGAACCCAGAGGTTTATACATATTTCTCCTTGTTGCATTTAGTGTTGCTTGAAATATGACCAATGTGTTTTGCCTGTAGCTGACGTTATACCTTAATAACAAGTACAGTTCCTGGGATACTCGGGATAGGTGCTTCTGTTCCTGACCTCTCTGGAAGGTGTGTGTGTTGTGGTGTGTATTGCTGTACCTTCAGAACTCTCTGGAAGGTGTGTGTGTTGTGTGTATAACTGCACCTTCAGACCTCTCTGGAAGGTGTGTGTGTTGTGGTGTGTATTGCTGTACCTTCAGACCTCTCTGGAAGGTGTGTGTGTTGTGTGTATTGCTGTACCTTCAGACCTCTCTGGAAGGTTTGTGTGTTGTGGTGTGTATTGCTGTACCTTCAGACCTCTCTGGAAGGTGTGTGTGTTGTGGTGTGTATTGCTGTACCTTCAGACCTCTCTGGAAGGTGTGTGTGTTGTGTGTATAACTGTATCTTCAGACCTCTCTGGAAGGTGTGTGTGTTGTCGTGTGTATAACTGTACCTTCAGACCTCTCTGGAAGGTGGAGATGGAGAGCAGAGCCAGGTCCTGCTGCTCCTCTGCATAGCGCACCAA
This sequence comes from Bathygadus melanobranchus, assembly GCA_900302375.1. Classification (NCBI taxonomy): domain Eukaryota; kingdom Metazoa; phylum Chordata; class Actinopteri; order Gadiformes; family Macrouridae; genus Bathygadus; species Bathygadus melanobranchus. The sequence continues at coordinate 3,865 of OMKP01076370.1, forward strand.
GTATACATACACCAGCTTCTTCACCTGGGGCAGACAGACAGGTAGACAGGTAGACAGACAGACAGAGAGACAGGCAGGTAGACAGGCAGACAGACAGACAGACAGACAGACAAACAGGTAGACAAGCCAAGAAACAGGTAGACAGGTAGACAGACGGGTAGACAGGTAGACAGACAGACAGACAGACAGACAGACAGACAGGTAGACAGACATGTAGGTAGATAGGTAGACAGATAGACAGACAGACAGACAGCAATTCAATTACAAAAAAATATATATGAAAAGACCATCAGGATTAAGACCGTTAAGAACATGAATTCCATGGCTCATAAGCTGAAGGGTGCAGATAGCTGGATGATAACCTCAATGTTCTTGCAGGCGACGTTCTTCACCACAGCTGGGAAGAGATCCGAAGTGTTCTTACCGCGAGCTATCATCTGGAGAGAGCAAACGCAGACAGGCAAACTAATTACTTTAATGTCATTACCATTGCCATGGACGCGCGCGCACACACACACACACACACATAATTCCCATAATTGAATTGTGTTCGCTCAGCTATATGTCAAGACAGTGTCACAGTTAGTTGTGGTTATGGTTGTGGTTGTGGTTGTTGTTGTGGTAATAGTTGTTGTTATTGTTGTTGTGGTTGTTGTTGTTGTGGTAGTTGTTGTTATTGTTGTTGTGATAGTTGTTGTTGTTGTGGTAGTTGTTGTTGTGGTAGTTGTTGTTGTTGTTGTGGTTGTTGTTGTTGTGGTAATTGTTGTTGTTGTTGTGGTTGTTGTTGTGGTAGTTGTTGTGGTTGTTGTTGTTGTGGTAGTTGTGGTAGTTTCACACTCACCGCCACAATGCGCTTCATCGCCTCCAGCTTCAGGGAGTCCTTGTTGCTGTCCAGCATCTCCTTCAGGTCATCATGTCTGGAGGGGAGGGAGGGATGGACAGCGGTGACATCATCAGTGACATCATCAAAATCCTGACATTAACGACATCGTCCCATCATCAGCATCATCATCAGCATCTTGAAATCATTACATTGTGTAATATGTTTTGTGTGAACCCCAGGAAGAGTAGCTGATGTTTTCTGCATCTGCTAATAAAATCCTAAATTAACCCCTTGAGGTCATGACATCATTATGGCAAAATCAAGACTTCTGACAACTTGGATATCCTTGATCCGATGATCAAGTTATAATGAAAACTTCACATAATAGGTCTGTTATGGCTTTCACAAGAACACGTCTTCTGTACTGTGAAAATATGAAATATTTATTTAATATTGATTTGAAATTCAATAAACGTAGCCACTCAACAGTTTACCTCAGATGCACAGACGGGCCAAATCACTTCAGATTCCAGATTAAATGAATTTCACGGTGACATACTCAATGTGTTTAGGAGCGATAAAGTTTATATGAATAAATAAACATATTCGCTCGTTGAATAAAAGAACCTCCCATTCAGCGTGCTCCTGTTTGCATGAGCGTATGTGTGTGTGTTGAGCTAGTGTTGTTGTTTGTGTGTGTGTGTGTCAGACTCCATTAAACCCCCAAGACTATAAACCAAGTAGAAGGGGACAGGGGAGGCTAAGATGGTTCCATTAATGAAACCATTCCCATTCCTAAGGTGTGTGTGTGTGTGTGTGTGCGTGTGTACGTGCAAGAGAGCCAAACTAGTTTCCACGGCAACAAAGAATGCAATAAAACGCAGAGAAGTGAATTCCTGCCTGCCTATGTTGCAGCAGCATAAGTAAAGGGGGTAGGGCGTTAAACACACACACACACACACATTAACCCCTCGCTGAGAATCTCCTAGGTTCTGCATTATAATTATTAGTATTAGTACAATATCATTAATATTAAATTGGGATTTTCCCAGGGGTGCACCTACCAAGTGTTATTGCTGAAGGGAATTGGCTAGCAACAGGATGCTATGCTACACAAATGGCTAATAGCAGGAACAGGGTGAAAATGTATAAAAAATATAAATATAGCAAAATCACTGCAAATCCCTGACCAATTGTCATTCAGTATATAGTCTTATTAGGACGCTTTGCTGCTCTTCGCTATAGGGTGAAACCGACTGCTCCCAAATAGCCAATTAGAGAGTAAGATCAAATAGCCAATCAGAGACTAGACCTACGTCAGGTGGGGTCCTATTGAAGCAGGACAGCATGGGGATTAAGTCTCAATGGGGTTTAAAGGACACACGCTGGCTTGGATATTAAAGGTATTATTTGCACTGGGGGTTGTTATCAGAAATATTAGCAATGGAACATGCCTTGTCAGCTATTGTATGGGCTATTACTGTGTTATCATTGTCTGATATGATATGATATTATATCAAATATTCTACATAATATTATATCAAATATTCTACATTCGGCACTAGCTCAGGAGGTAGAGACGGTTGTCTGGCAACCGGAAGGTTCCTGGTTTGATCCCTGGCTCCCCCTGGCTAAGTGTTGAGGTGTCCCTGAGCATGACACCTAACCCTAACTGCTCCTGATGAGGCGCTTCTTTTGGTGCCATTCCCAACTTCCTGTGACGTCCGGAAGTGGGCGTAAACTCTGATTTCAACTCTGGCGTGTTCAGAAGGGTCAAAATATGTCTGACAGAGACCACTTCCGAGTCTCTAGGGCCTTTCGTTCCGGAGATACAAGCCGTTAAATATGATGATATAAACAATCAATTTATATATACAATACTTCTATTAATATATTACTAACATCAGATACACCAGAGAATTGAATCACCAAACAGAATACGACCAAGAACGCCTGACAGTATCTATAAAAAGTGTGGGCGTTGGAAGGACAGGTGGACAGGAGGACACAGGAGGACAGGAGGACAGGAGGACACAGGAGGACAGGAGGACAGGTGGACAGGAGGACAGGAGGACACAGGAGGACAGGTGGACAGGAGGACAGGAGGACACAGGAGGACAGGTGGACAGGAGGACAGGACAGGTGGACAGGAGGACACAGGAGGACAGGTGGACAGGAGGACACAGGTGGACAGGAGGACAGGTGGACAGGAGGACAGGAGGACAGGAGGACAGGACAGGAGGTCTTAGTCTCCACTGTGAAATAAATGACAACTTGGTTTACTACTCTTTAGGCTTCACCTTCAGCATTTTTTATCCATGATGAATTACACGTGTAATGGACACCATAAACTTGCCTAGAATGAAACATGTACCACCATCAATTCAGGAACATTAATCTCGCTCCCTTCTACAGGAGTCCGGAGTAAAAGGCTAAATTCACTGGATATTTGGAGTACTACTATGATTTCACTATGACCTCTCTAAGTCATAACCGCTTGTGAAAGTGATTTACATAATTGATCATTTCTTGCACCGCAACTTTACGCACTAACGAGCAAAACAATTAACATCCATGCGGTTTGTACAGTAACAGACATGTGCAACCAAGCACATTTCATCATTAAATTAGAATGCGCTGTGCATTTAAAATATCTGTTATTTAAAATAGTGACATACAAAATGTTTTTCTTCTCATTTGATGTGTGTGTGTGTGTGTTCTATCACTTGCACAAGCCTTGTTTTTTCCAATACGAAACCACAAGCTATGATTCCTATGATTATCTGTTATAACAGATAATTATATTATAACCAGACAAGATCCCCTAGTGGTGTGACATAACCCACACTAAATATCTCCCTTGTACTCGGGCCGTACCATGCATGCTGTATGTAGGGCGCTATACTGTAACCCTAACCCTGGTACCAGGACTCATTTCCACGGAGTCATTCAGCGATAGCACTGAATTCACAAGCAGCCCTGAATTATTTAATCCGCCCAGGTACATCTGCACACGCTTGTAACGCTCAGGTTACCTGGAAGTGGAGCCTTACGGTCAGCCAACCCAGGCTAACCCACTGGAAACACTATGGAGCCACGTCTGGTGGTTAAGGTTTCAACCCCATGTTTTACGTTCCTTAGGGATGAAAGGCTCACAGTAACGACTCAGAGGAGGTTGAAGAAGCAAGGAAAGGCCTTTTTGTCACTTAAATCAGAGGGGACAAATGTCAAAAGGTACTGGGTACGATCGCCAATGTCCACAGCCTAACCTGCACCTTCCTGAATTCACTTTGGGTGAAATCGTCTGCTAAATGACTAAATAGAACATTGTAGTGAGATGGCTGCATATAGCAGACCAGTTAGATACTTTGACAGCAGATCAGTGAGATGCTTTAACAAACAGACAGCAGATCTGTGAGATACTTTAACCGACAGCAGACAGTGTCGTGACAACCGACTTTCCTGCTCAAGAGGACAGTACTTACAGAACTTTAAAACCAGTTTAATTTCCATTTATAGTGAAATGAATTCCAAATGCCTCTATTTAATGGAATTTATTTACTTAATCTTTAGGCCTATACCATTTTCTCACCTTATGTTTGCATATTAAACTGTAGATAGAAAAATGCAGGCCACAGGTGCATGCATGCAGTTGCTATCTTTACAACTGTACATTTTACATTTGCTAATGTTGCTTCTGAAAGTTAAATGTACGCTCCACGATCGTGACACCTGACTCCTGACTGTCATCCCCAGGCCATAGTGAGTGTAGATGTGGTGCACATGCATGGAAATGCATGTGCCCTGCAGTGTCCTACCGCAGTTGGGTCTGGCCACCACCACCACCACCACCACCTCCACCTTCCTCCAGCGGGGCCCGTTCCTCTGAATCTCCTCTTCCTCCACCACCACCTCCACCACCACCACCGGAGCCTCCGGAACGGAGGTGGCGGAGCTCGTCGGGCTGCAGGGCGTTGTACCAGGCCTGGTTGGGTCCATCGGGGCTGAGCACAGGGCTCTTGTCCTCCTCCTGGAAGCCCTGAACCTGGTTCTGCACCGTCTTCACCATGTTCACCGCATTGACGGGCAGCTGCAGCAGCTTCTGCATGGGAGTCATCCTGGAGAACCCACCGAGGATACCAATGAGGAAGCCAACTAGGAACACTGTACGCTGGGGAAGCGACGAGTTAACCAACCACTTGTTGCTGCCCAAGTCAGAGAGTGCGAGAGAGAGAGCGCACGAGAGAGCACACGAAAGCCAGTGCAGGAAAGTGAGCTGGAGAGCGAATGAGAGAGCAAGCAAGAAAAGCTGACACCACTCCTCTAAGACGCTGTCGGCTGGAGACCACTGGCAACAGGGAGCAGTGAAATGATCGCAATCCAAAACTTTACCAGCAAATCTTCCATGCGGATGAGACAAATAAGTTTCCCAGGATGCTTCAGGGTTTTATTCCTGAAGCAGCTGTCAATACTCCAATCCACAACCCGAGACAAAATGAAGTCCTCAAGTCAGGGGTTTTCTGTTTTTTTCTCCAGAGGAGCATCAGTGGTCGGTCATTCTGTTGCCCACCAGCGTAGCTCTCTTCCGTATCCCTGGACCTCACTGCATCCACAGAGGAAAGCGTTGTACTGTACACATCCAGAGAGAGGCAGCTGCTGACCGGCTGGATGCGTTGGGAGAGAAGAGAGGGGAGGGAGAGAGAGAAACAGAGAGAGAGAGAGGGGTGTGGAGTGTAATTTGTCACCAGCTTCTCTTCTCACAGCTCCTCCTCCTCTCCTCTCCCAGCTCCTCCTACTAATGCTCGGCTGGTTCCTGTTTCATGCGACGCTGCTGAGGACAGAGTACCACCATCTCTCTCCCTCACTCTCTTCTTCTCTCCCTCGCTCTCTCCCCCCCCCCCCTCTCTCTCTCCCGTTCTCTATTTCACTAGCTCTATCTCTCTCCCGTCTCTCACTCTCCCTATATTTCTCTATTTTCTCTGTATCTCACTCTGTCGCTCTCCCGTATCTCTCTATCTCTCTCTGTTGCTATCCTATGACTCTCTCTCTGTGGTTCTTCTTCACTGCCAGCTTCACAGAGCTTTCTGCTCTGTTATGTTGACACTCAGCTTCTCCCTTCTCCTCCCCCCGCCACACACACACACACACACACACACACACAAGGCATCCTTCAGTGGAATTAGCTCCGCCTCTCACATTTGCATGTAAATTCTCTGGTTCATTTCATTCCACTTCTGTCTCTCTCTCTCTCTATCTCTCTCTCTCTTCTTTATTACTCTCTGGGGCTCCATCTTTCTTGTCTTATTTCTTCTCTTCTGATGGTTCGCTCCTTTCATCTTCTGTAGGCCCTCAGGAAACGTTTTTTCCCTGAATCATTTAATATTCCACTTTTCTTCTCTCTTCCAACATGAGTCAGCTTGCACATCTGCGTCATGATGGAGCGCGTCTATCTCTCTTTCTGTCTCTCTCTATATATATACATCGCGCTCTCTCTGTCTCTCTTTGGCTCTCTATATCCCTCTTTCTCTCTGCTGTCTCTCGCTATATCTCTCCGACACTCTCTCTTGTTTTTGTTGACTGCTAGCGATAAAAATAATCACATCAAGAACAATTCCCATTCTCACTGAGATCTGAGGTCAGTCTTGTCTAGTCTGGAAATCTGTCAACATCATCGCACATTGGAGAGAAATCCATGCAAGATGTGCAACATGTGTGACAAGGAATGTGTCTGAAAAGCAATCTGTGTCTGACATCGCACATCGCTCGGCGCAGGGAGATAGTCTCACTAGTCTCACAAATCAGCAGACGAGCTCAAATCAGGGTGAACGGGGCCTTTCACTTTCTTTCACTTCATATTTGTTTCGACCAATCATGTTGCTGGAGGCGAGGATTTGTAAGCACATAATTGGTGAACACAAACTTTGCCAGCCGTGGTAAACTGCAAAAATGTGTCTGTAAAGGTTTCAAATCAACACCATGTAGACTGGCCACTGTAGAAATACACTTATTACAATCCCCTTCTGAAGGCTTCATCCACTCACGTGAAGAGTTTTCTTTGGTAGAATATCTTTGGTAGAAACAAGCCCGCCCATGCGGTGCTGGTTTCCAGCCCAGGCTCTCTGCCGTCTCCCCCCAGTAGGACCACAGTAGGACTGCTGGACACCTGATTAGATGTTTGCAAACTCATAAATTAATTGAAATGTAACAACTGAATATGAAGAATAAAACTTCTATTGTAAAGTCTGTGGTTATCCATCCATCCATCCATCCATTATCTCCCGCTATTCCGAGGGGTCGGGTCGCGGGGGCAGCAGCTTGAGCAGGGCAGCCCAGACTTCCCTCTCCCCAGCTACTTCGTCCAGCTCCTCCGGGGGAATCCCGAGGCGTTCCCAGGCCAGCCGAGAGACATAGTCTCTCCAGCGTGTCCTGGGTCTTCCCCGGGGCCTCCTCCCGGTGGGACGTGCCCGGAACACCTCCCGAGGTAGGCGTCCAGGAGGCATCCTAACCAGATGCCCGAGCCACCTCATCTGGCCCCTC
>OMKP01076419.1:0-10580 GCA_900302375.1 Bathygadus melanobranchus
TTAACACAAACGCTAGAATGTTCCGAGGCCGTTATTGTTAAACTTGTGATTTCAACAGTAGCATAGGAATTATCTGTAACGTTGTAGTGCGTCGATTGGCGATTATATTTGTTTTGTATAGATCATATTCTATTTGTTTCTAGGGGGACATATTTGCCTAGTAGCACATCGCTTCTGGACATTGGATGGAGAGACCCTCACAGCATCACTTCAGCAAGCATCAATAGCGTTTTCCCGTTGTCTACGGTTCTTTTTTTCATGCCCTACTTGACAGTTTTAATGTTTAACAAGTAATTTTATCCGGCGCACATTTAATCGTCGTGGTAGCATTCAGAGTGAGTAAAAATAACATGTTGCTATTTAAGTGAATGGTGTTTCTCCCTTCATGCTAAGGTCATGCTAGCTAGCAGAGATGCTGCAGCTGCATACACAACCAGTGACAATGAAGCAGACAGCCTAGACATATTTATTTGACATTTAATTAACACTCAATGCAATACATTGGTTGTGATATTTTTCCATACATGTGCTATATAGCAATATGTACCCTTGTATGCATCCTTCCATTTAAAAAAAAAAATGTACACTCACCTTTGTGTTTGTATGTCAAAATGGGGGGGCAGGATAGCCTTGTGTTTCGGGTGTTTGACTCCCAGTCAAATGGTAAATGGATTATTTATATATCGCTTTTATCCAAAGTACTTTACATTGCCTCACATTCACCCATTCATACACCGACAGCAGTGTCAACCATGCAAGGCAACAACCAGCTCGTCGGAAGCAGTTAGGGTTAGGTGTCTTCCTCAGTGACACCTCGACTCTTGGCTAGGCGGAGCCAAGGATCGAACCAGCAACCTTCCAGTTGATAGACAACCGTCCTCCTTAGCTAGTGTCGCACAGGTTCCTATGTTTGAAGCCCAATGTTCCCAGGCTAACCCCTACCTGCTCAGTAATGATAACATAGGCCTATGTATACAAAACAAATCACTGCAAGTGGGTTTGTAGTGAATAGTAAAATAGGTAAAGTGCAAGTCAGTCTTTTTTTGTTGTTACAACGAGGTTGTGGATCCCAGAATGCAACCCTAATTGTTTCAACCAATACCAATTCATTCTGACCATTCATTTCAGTGAGTGCATGCATGCGTGCATGTATGTGTTGCCAGGAGTCGTGGTGCCCACATGGGCAGCGTTCTGGCCCTGTCCTCTGGTGCAGGCAATGGGACCTGGGCCTTCTCCTCCGAAACCCCTCCCTCCCGCTGGGACACGCACCCCGCCCACTGGGACCGCCCCCCGTGCTGGGAGAGGAGAGATGGCCGCCTGCCCAACCCCGGCAGCTTCCACTCCCTGCACAGGAGCTGCAAGGGTACATGTCATGACCACGCATCATCACCCAAATGTGCTGCTAAAACGTGCCTCTCTAATATATAACAGGGCTGTATTGTGATACATATTTGCGATACATATTTGATACACAATGTACCATAGGTTGTGAGGTACTGATTTAATTTTGTTTTCCTTTTGTTTCCGAATAGACAACACATGAAATATGCTGACAGGCTCACACACAGATGCCTTATGCCTCTTATGAGCTTAGATGTCAATATTAGATTCAAAGTAAGGTTCAATACGCCGCATTTAGCCCCATTTTGACCTTAACAATTACAATTTAAATCTGTGAGCTATCTTATTCTTCCCTGTTTCCCTCTATCCTTCCCCAGATGTATTCCCACAGCAGATCGAGGGTGTCAAGATGACAGTTAATAAGACTTTGAGCAGCTTCTTCAAGGTAAAAGTCCCACGAAACAACCCCAGCACTGTGCAGTATAATCTAGGATAGAGGTTAGGGTGTTTGATTCTGGGATGCGTGTATAAAAAAGTCACTTTGGATAAGTGTCTGCAAAATCACCACATAGCAATTGCAAATACAGTATTGCTGTACGGTCTAACATGATGCCTGAGCTACATTATAATGGTTTATCGTGTGTTCATTCTCAGGCCAGCCACACATTCCACCTCAGTGCTGTCAGTCCGTCCTACTATCGCTTCCACACGGAGCACCTGCAGGACGACCAGTACAGCAAAGACAAGGTGCCTCTCTGAACACAATGAACCATGACGACCTTAACGACCTTAACGACCTTAACTAGTGTCTCACACACACACCAGCCTAGACAACTGGCATTTGCTGTTGCTGGCTGTTGCCTTTTGCATTTGAGTGTGCATCGCCGAATGGGTTGCTGGGAAAAGAGTGTATTGAGTGGCATCAATGCCATATAAAGACCAGCATACGGACTGAACTGAAGAAGAAAATATGATTTGTCTCTCCTGGCGATAGGACGCTCCGGCGCTGATCGGAGAGATGGATTCGTCGGGGAGTTTAAATGCTCATTCTCTCATTCATCTGAATGAGAGAGTCAGAGCCAGAGCCGTTTTCCAGGTACGTATTGTATCATTCCTATCATCCCATATTGGTGACGTTTCCATTAAAGCTATGTTAACTTTGTACTGTGGACTGGACCTCTGTACTGGAAGAGTCTGGAAGAGGTGACTGTGATGTGCGCCGGAATTGTGGAGGCATTTTTTCACATAGTGTTTGTAATACCACTGTTCCTTGCACATAATTCATTCGCCAATGAGTGCTACACACAATGTATGCAAGTGATCTTGGTGACAGCATGAATGACCAGATGAATGACTTAAATGAATCATTCTCTCACGCTTTGTAATATACGGTATATTTCAATTGTTTTTATTTTCTATATATTTTCAAATGTTTTATTTTGAATGACTTTACAGTTGTATTTTGCACCAACATACCATGACAAGTTCCTATGGGTAACCTACTTGGCAATAAATGACATTCTGATGGTGATTAAATGTTCCACCATATTCGGATCCCCTAGAGCCAGCAGTCCCAGTTTGTGACGTGGCAGTTTGAGACGGAGTACAGAGGAAGTGACTTCACAGCTGCCGTCACCGTGGCCAACCCAGACATCCTCCGAGAGTCAGGTACGACAAGGAGAAGTGCTATAAATCCATTGATCCATCGATTAAATAATTAATCAATCACTTAATCAAGCTCAATCATCTTGAGAAAGCCAATTCGTCAATCATTCACCCAATCGATCAATCAATCAATCATGTTTTTACCTCGAGAAACCATTGGGTAAAAATCCCCATTTAAAATGATCAGTTAATATACAACTTAAAGGTGCAGTTGATAACATTGACAACGTTCAGCCACTAGATGTCGCACTCCCCCTTCCATTCCATTCCGGGGGTTGCCAGTCCATTGCACAACCTGCATATTTCATGGTTGAGTGGCGTGAGACTCAGACTCAGTCATGTGAAGTGATGAATCTTTCGTGGTAGTGTAAGGAATTCATTTTGCAACATGTGGCTATACATTAGCTATAGAGTTAGGTTACTTTGTGCTGTGGTGTTTCTGAGCTGGATGCTTACTGTAAATATAAAGAATGAACACTTGAATTGTTCATTTTCTAATGTGTCCTGGTCTTATCCTGACTGTTGATGTCTTATTGTATTTTTCGGATGTGTTGTCGGTGTCGGTGTGTGTGTGTGTGTATGTGTGTGTGTGATGCAGTGATCCTCGTAGCTCACTTCCTGCAGAGCGTGTCGTCAGGACTGGTGCTTGGGGGAGAGCTGGTATACCATCGCGGCCGAGCCGAGGAGGGAGGCATTCTCACTCTGGCAGGACAGTACTCCAGTAAGAATAACATAATAATAGTTCTGTTCATAAATTATGGAAATCACAACTTCAAACCTCTTTTTAAAAATGTTGTTTCTGAAGGAAAACATGTAAGCAAAGTAAACAAATTAAGAATCAAATTCAATGCTTATGCTAATTTTGAATGGTGTCTCTATACAGGACCAAACTGGGTGGCAACTCTGAATGCAGGCAAGGGAGGCGCCCATGCTAGCTACTACCATCGAGCTAACAAACAGGTAAGGGGCAATGCACAGTACACAGTATACATATAACACTAGAGCAAACCACCAGCGTTCTGGGTCTGTGTTGTAGTTATATCCTGTACGTTAGTCCCGGTACTTGGCATTGCGTAGCATCGTACCCTGGCCACCTTGCTGTTTTGCAGTCGGGTCAACCTAGCAATTTTAAGCTTGTAACTTGTTCTATTGACCTGGCAATCAGGAATACTTGAAACGATTCAAATTGTACTGTACCATCCGCGATATATTGTTGTTTCCCTCTTTCGACAAATGTACTTATTGTACGTCGCTTTGGATAAAAGCGTCTGCCAAATGCCCTAAATGTAAATGTAAATGTATAGTACACAATCTTGTAGATAGGAGGACCCAAAAGCAGAGGACTCAGGAGGTAAGGTTGAGCGTTTCTGTTGTTTTACATTCTTTTACAAATAACACAATTAACAAAGGAAATAATTTGTCCTTACTTGATACAATGAAACTGTAGTCATGGACGCTGGCTTCTTGTGGACATCCAGTTCGGAAGTGTCCGATGGATGTTTCGATGGATGTGTTGGATGTTTTCGTAACTTAAAACGTAGTGTGGAGACGAGACAAAGTCGTCAGGGATTACTCCTTGTGAAACATCTTGCAATGTGTGATCCCCCTGTCGCCGATCAGTCGTGTAGTGTGAAACCCACAAGGACTTCAAGACCCGATCACAAGATGCACACGTCGTGTAGTGTGTGCAGTACAGCGATCTTACGACTTTGAAGGTCACGTAGTGTGTGTGGGCTGTTAGGTTATTGCATTTGGAATCGTGACAGTACCTGTTGACGATGCGCTCCAGATCCAGGTCGGGGTGGAGTTTGAGGCCAGCACGAGGACCCAAGAGACCACTGCCTCTTTTGGGTACAGAATGGAGCTCCCTGAGGCCAACATGGTGTTTAGAGGTAAAACATCTCTTTCCATGTGATCCAGGAATGTAATGTACATGTACATGTGTTAGTCTCTGGCCACTAGGACAATGGGGGGGTGATTTTCTATGTTGGTTAGAATATTTGGGCTATTGTATTTCAAAACCGTAGGGCAGGATAGTTTAGTCATTCGGGTTTGTTTTACTCCCAGCCGAAGGGTTCTGGGTTTCAACCGCCAATGTCCACACAGGTAGACACACAGTCTACCTGTAGGCGTTCATGCTCATTAATGACTCATGTATCTGAATTCACATCTGCTAAATGACTAACTATAGAGTGTGCGTATGCGTTCCTGTGCTCCCCAGGTATGGTGAACAGCAGGTGCATCATCGGAGGTGTGCTGGAGAAGCGCCTCACCCCACTGCCCGCTACCCTCATCATGGGGGCCTTCGTCAACCACAGAGGGGACAAGCTGCAGGTGGGACTGGGGGTCAACGTGGGCTAGGGTCCACTAGACTGCGCCGTCAGCCCCGCGAAGTCCTGAACACCGTAGGGTCAAGACTCGGTAACGGCCGACCGATGGAGACCGGATTGTAACCCAAACTCAACCCAAACTGATTTCGTCCATCCCGTTTTTTTTGTAAAAAAAACAAATCTAAAGAGAAAAGTCATCTTTGTGTACGGTAGAGGCAAGCAGGATATAGAACAAACGCGTGGCACTCAACAACCAGTGTGATTCACAGCCTCATGTAGACATGTATTGCACATGTTTTGCTGTGTGTGTGTGTGTGTGTGTGTGGGAGATAGATTGGTCGAGCCAGGCTTGTGATTAAGCTGTGAACAACAAGGACTTGTGGGAAATTGAGTTTTAAAGCCTGGCGTTAATTAACGCCTGCTTGAAATAACACTAGATTAAACATACAATATGGATTCATATTTTTCTTAAAGCCCCCATTATATCACTGTATATCCAGCACAAACTTTGCTATGTATTCAGGTACTCCATGTTATAGCTTTCGTTCAAGAATACACATTTGTCACGTAAAATAGTTTTTTGTCCCAACAACAATAAAACGGTCACTAATGCTCCTCTTCAGATAAGAAGCATGTCATGTGACTTCCTGCGGGCGCGTAGCCAACAGTTGCTAAAGAGGGCCAACGTTCCTGTTTAACATTCCCCGTTGAGGTCTTGAATGGTAAATGGACTGCATTTATATAGCGCTTTTATCCAAAGCGCTTTACATTTGCCTCACATTCACCCATTCATACACCGACGGCGGTGTCAACCATCTCGTCGGGAGCAGTTAGGGTTAGGTGTCTTGCTCAGGGACACCTCAACAATTAGCTAGGCGGAGCCGGGGGTCAAACCAGCGACCTTCCGGTTGCCAGACAACCGCTCTACCCCCTGAGCTACAGTCGCCCGTACAGGTACTCCTCTAGCGCCCAGCACCTGTAACATGGGGACATCTGTCTGGTTATTATAATAATAATAATAATAATAATAATCATAATAATTATTATGATTATTATTAATATCATAAGGTACTGTATTTATACGAGCATATAGGGACACAACTGTATGCAATCTGCACTACCATGCCTCTGAGTATCCCCACTCTTTATTAGGGATTGAAAAAAATGACTTTCATTCATGTCTTGTCTGTCTTAAATTAATAAATAAAGATGTTATTTATTGCTAACAGTGGTCTTTTTTTTTTGCTATCCATGTGGGTATTTTTGAGAAAGTTTTTTTAAGGTTGCCATGGGAAACAGCTTGTGTTGTTTACTACTTACCCACTTGAACACAAAGCACATGTTGAAACAAATGTTTTCAAAAATGTTACAAATGTTGAATATATTAGAATAAAAATGGCAGGCACAAAAATAGCTAACAATTGCTATTTGAAGTCTTCATTCGTCACATGATAGATAAACTGTACATATATACAACAACATTTCCAAAAAGCGATTGAGGTTTGAGGTCTATTAAAGTGTTCTGTTTACCTTTTATATAAATATATATAGATAGTTATATCTGTTATATATCCTGTTCTGTGCTTATCTGTGCGTCTACTAACATGTAAACAGGCTTACAGTCAGTGATAATAAACTATATTTCTATATTTACAACAACAATTATTTAACAATTATTAACTATTTCACTGTTAAAGGTGCTGTAGGTAAGATTCAAGAGCTATTATTTGAGTGTAATTTGTTGAGAAGTTACACTCAAAAATGATGCGCTTTGAGAGAATATCTATTTCAAGTTTACTGTGGCTCTGCATGAGTTTGAGTTTCGATCACTCCCAGGTAATTTCTGACCAGTCAGGGCATTTAATCTGCGATAGGTTCAGGGAATCCATTTTGCCTGTCAATCACAGGTGCATAATGCAACACTTTTCATTGCCAGAGAAATGTAGGGCGGGAGGAAGGGAGCAGAGAGGGAGGGGACTTTTTAGTTTCTAAATATTGCTCTTGCGGTTTCTTGCTCTCTCTGAATCTCCCGAATCTTACCTACAGTGCCTTTAAAATGTGTTTATTTGTCCCTGAAGAGCGAAGAGAAGAATCCTTTGCTTCCTTCTCCTCGTATTTTCAGAGACTTGCTGCGCTGCAGTCCTGATGACTTCTCCTTCTTCTCACTCTGCTCCTTCAGCTGCTCCTCCTCATGTTGCATCACCTGCTGGTTCAGCACCACTCGCATGTCCTCCTAAACATACAGTAGATGTTATATATTTTTTTATTAATGGGGAAAACAAGATGGCGGCCATGGAGTAAGCTGGATCAGTGACACACATTAATCTATTAAACATTTTCTTCTACATCAGTCATGTACTGTTTGCAAATAGACAAAATCTACTTTATATATTAGTCTATAACATTTTAATATTGATATTGATATTGATATGATATTTGCCATAAAGGCAAGCCGCAGTGCTCTGGAAAGGCCAACATCTGCCTGACTCTCCATATTGTGTCCTGGCTTACTGATCTAGTCATGTCACCCAAGACACCTGAAAATTAGCTGGTGTCTTTGGCTACACTTCAGCTCATGCCCGAGCAGCAAAAAACATTTTAAGAGCTGCAGGAACAGCAACACAACTATTTCGAGTCCTTTGTACAAGTGATATATGTCAATAAACGAGTGGATTGTGTCATGAGAATAGTTGAAGAGGTTAAATCTGCACTATGCAAGTTTTCTCATTAGCAGCCTCTAGTGGCTGGAGTTATAGCTACAATTATAGCTATATAATGTTCAGACGTGTCGTTCGTGACTTGTGGATGGGCACGTTTATTCTTTAGAAAGCTGCTGGTTGTGATCTTTTTTAAAATGGAGTAAATAGCTGCAGAGCGATTTAAGACCAGCCTTGAATTCAGCCATGGTATTATTGTTGTATTATATTAATAACATACCTGCCAGGCTTCCAGCTCCTGCGACAGTGCCACCTTCTGTTTGATGGTGTTCATGAGCTGCTGAGTGAGCGACTCCTTTTCTTGCCGTACGACGGCCAGCTCACCCTCCAGAACACTACACACACACACACACACACACAGTGGGGAGGTTTACATTAAAACACAGGTTTGTGTGTGTGTGCATGTGTGTGTGTGTGTGTGTGTGTGTGTGTGTGAGCATGTGTGTATGTGTGTGTGTGTGTGCATATGTATGTGTGTATGTGTGTGTGTGTGTGTGTGTGTGTGTGCATATGTGTGTGTGTGTGTCTACCTGTAACTGGGTTTGTTGCGATTGCTGTGAAACGGTTTGATCTCCTCCCTGAGCGAGTGCAGCTCCTGCTGTTGCGAGAGCAGCTGAAGAGAGACCAAAACATCGTCAATATCACGGACAACACTCAATCATAAGTACATAAGGTACATAAATACAGACGTGTTGGTTTAAATGTGGTGAATGATCAGTATTCAGTCGAGACCCTCCATCGCTATAACAACATTTTAGTGTGTGTGCTGCGTGTGCTGCGTGTGCGTATTAGTGAGCACTCAGCAACATACCTCCTCCCTCAGCGTCTGGATCTCCTTGTCCTTGGCTTGGAGAACCGTAGAGTGGGCCAACAGTGCGTCTTTAGCCTACAGGAGAAACAATTCACACATGTACACACATCGTAACGAAGGTAGCAACAGTCCATAGAAATATCACATCCTCTACCACATTCTCTGAACCCACAAGTCAACATGCAATGGCAGTAATAGAATATAAGCATGGAATGTTGAATTCAATTAACATGCATTTACTGTAATACGCCAAGGGAGTTGTGGTGCTGGTACATTAGTAGTGCATTAATGTTGTTATTTTGCTATCATTTAGTAGCCTTGTGAGACCATCCCGATTTCTAGGACCAATCAGAACTCGGGGGAGGGAGTTTCAACAATGGTGGAGCACGAGCGTCACTCTGATTGGCTAGAGTCAACTGCTGCCCAGCCGATGCCAGAAGGAACGTGAAAATCAGGATGTGTATGTGTATGTGTGTGTGTGTGTACCTGTGATTTCTGTATTTCACTAAGCAGAGAGAGAGAGAGGTTGTGTGTGTGTGTGTGTGTGTGTGTGTACCTGTGATTGCTGTATTTCACTAAGCAGAGAGAGAGGTTGTGTGTGTGACGTGTTCTCCAAAATGCTCTCGTCTCCCAGGCTAAGAGCCTTCTGTTGCAGAGTATGGTTCACCGAACGCAACTCAAACACCACTCCCTGCTCCTGTTCTATCTGCATACATACACACACACACACACACGCACACACACACACACACAGACACACACACACAAATACACGACACGCTGTTCTATAAGCAAGCCAACAATCATCATTGGGATTGTGTTATTTTGTTAATGTTTATGTTAGTAAGGTGCGACTTTCCAACTGCTGACACAAACTCACAGTGTCCCCCGACACTGTGTGAGTGGTTCATTATCATTAGGCATAGGTCTGTATGTACAGGATCGACTATAGCTTATGCAAGCGCAATGTCCCGTGACCCCGAGTGGGCTCTGGAGCCACGGGTTGGGAACCATCACCAGTGTGCGTGGACCTGCCGTCCCCTCACCTCCATCTCCTTCTCCTTGAGTCTGGCTTGTAGGTCAGATAGTCTCTCCCGCTGCTCCTCCCTCTCCGCCCGCAGCCTCTCCCCCACCTCCTGCACTGCCCGCAGCTGCTCTGTCATGTGGGACAGCCGCTCGTGCAACATCCTGTTCTGAACACACATACACACACACACACACACACACACACACACACACGCACGCACACATGCAGACACACACATGTAGACACAAACACAGACACACACACACACACACGCACACACACACACACAGGAGTTAATAGGGGAATGGACATGCCGAATGGTACTGGGTTCACCGTATAATAGTTAATGTTGTATTGAAGTTATATGTAAGTATATTTATGTTGATGCTTTTTTTAATCTTATTTTCAGTAAGTAGTTGTTTGCAGGGGGAATACTTGTCAAGGGGCGCCAGTAGTTCAGGAGGTAGAGATTGCTGGTTCGATCCCTGGCTCCCCCTAGCTAATTGTCGAGGTGTACTTGAGCAAGACACCTAACCCTAACTGCTCCTGACGAGCTGGTTGTTACCTTGCATGGTTGACACCGCCGTCGGTGTATGAATGGGTGAATGTGAGGCAATGTAAAGTGCTTTGGATAAAAGCGCTCTATAAATGCAATCTAAACCAATCCATTTGTCAATGCTGATCTCGAC
>OMKP01076431.1:0-16557 GCA_900302375.1 Bathygadus melanobranchus
AGAGAGAAAAGAGGATGGAGAGGACAGGAGAGGAGAAGGGAGAAGAGAGGAGGGGAGGGGAGAGAGCAAGGAGAGGGAGAGCACAGGAGAGGAGAACGGAGGAGAGGAGAAGGGAGAAGAGGAGAGGGGAGAGAGCAATGAGAGGGAGAGGACAGGAGAGGAGAAGGGAGAAGAGGGGAGAGGAGGGAGAGGAGGAGGGGAGGAGAGGAGAAGGGAGAAGAGGAGAGGGGAGAGAGCAATGAGAGGGAGAGGACAGGAGAGGAGAAGGGAGAAGAGGGGAGAGGAGGGAGCAAGGAGAGGGAGAGGACAGGAGAGGAGAACGGAGGACAGGAGAGGAGAAGGGAGAAGAGGGAGAGGACAGCAGAGGAGAACGGAGTAGAAGGGAGAAAGCAAGGAGAGGGAGAGGACAGGAGAGGAGAACGGAGGAGAAGGGAGAAGAGGAGAGAGCAGGAGAGGGAGAGGAGAGGAGAAGATGGAGGTCAGAGGGAGCAGCCATACTCAGCCATACCGGGCCCTTTCCCTCTGTTCTTGCCCATAGTGTTTTAATAAGGCTAGGTGGAATGGAGAAATGCATTCAATTTTATATGACACAATGTCCACATTACATTAAAGTATATGTTAATATAAAGCTATGGTATCAGACACAAATTGGGCTTCCGCAGTTTTACAGCCTATGTGAACATGGTGTTTTTGGGTTTGTTGCAAGTATATCTGGGGCCTTAACACCCACAACCAATAGCCTCTCTCTGTCTGTCTCTGTCTCTGTTCTATGAGCAAACAGTGATCCCCAGTGGTGAAAAGCCCAGTGAATGCATTCACCTGACTCTCTTCACCCCAAACATCTGTGCTGGGATCAGTCTGTGATCTGAACTGCATGGCAACAGCGCCACCTACTGCAAAGCTACGTCACTGAATCCTCTCAGTCAAACAATCGTCGGTTGTTCTTTATTTGGTGCATTTTAATAACTGAATAAAACCGGCTAGGAATGTGATTACATATTAATCACAAAGAGAATATAATGATTTCGTATGAAGACATTCGTCAGGAGACTTTCATGTGAGATCTAACAAGAGATACAGCCCAAGACGTTTGTCTTCGTGAATTGCGTCCGAATCACCGAACGAACGAACGAAGGATAAGGCGCTTTGCATGTGGTGCAGTGACCCTCAGCCACAGCGCTCACGATGCTACTCACCTGACGGGCCGCAGTGCCATCATCTGGTCCCGGCGGCCCTCCTTCCTCTTCAGGTCCTGCTCCGTCGTCTTCAGCTTGTCGGGCACCAGCCGCAGCTTGGACCGCATGTCGCTCACCACCTCCTCCAGCTCCGCCTCCGAGGGGAATGTGCGCTGGCACACGGGGCAGCAGGGCGCGCGCTCCTCCGTCAGCTGGCCGATGAACTGCGTGTACACCGCCGTGGCGCCCGACAGCATGGCTGGGCGAGAGCAAAGGGGTGACGGACGGCCGGGTGGAGGTGGATGGGTGGAGGGATGGATGGATGGTTGGATGAGGAAGTGGATGGATGGATGGATATGATTGAGGGATATATGAGATTAATGAATGCATTGAAGACACCGCGACATTCGCGATGTTGACACATTTTGCATTTTTTTATTTGCCATCATCATCACCTGTGACAACAACAACATGGGCTCACCTCTCTGCTTGGAGGTCTTCTCCAGCTCTTCCTGCAGCTTGCCCAGGTCCCGTTCCAGGTCCTGACTGCCGCACACGTCGAAGAACTTCTCCTCATCGCTGGACAGCTGCTGCTCCTTCCGGCGCAGCTCGGCCGACATGTAGCTCTTGTTCTGCTCGCTGGATGCCAGCTCCTTACTGGACAGCACCAGGGTGACAAGGTGGAGATGAACAGGTCAAGGTCATGATTAGGGACGGAGAGGCCACTCGATGCATCTCCACTCAGTCACGTCGATTCTGAGAATCCATTCTAAAAATAATCGGGAGTGGAGTCGACTTTGGCTGTGGTCTCGAACCGAAGTCACATCAACTGATGTTCCACATCAACTGATGATGTGGAACATAACGTGGATAATGATGCTAAATGCTAAATGGACTGCATTTATATAGCGCATTTATCCAAAGCGCTTTACATTTGCCTCACATTCACCCATTCATACACCAACGGCGGTGTCAACCATGCAAGGCAACAACCAGCTGGTCAGGAGTAGTTGGGATTAGGTTTCTTGCTCAGGGACACCTCGACACTTAGCTAGAGGGATCCGGGGATCGAACCAGCAACCTTCCCGCTGTTTTATACCGGACGCCTTCAGGGAATGCCGGACACAGTGGACATGCTACCCACTTGAGTTTGGCCAGCTTGTCCCTGGTGCTGTTGATCTCTTTGGACTTGGTGTAGATCCAGTCCTCCAGCTCCCGCTTGTTGGGGAAGTGACCCAGCAGAGACACCAGATCCTCGCTGTGGCGGGACTTGATCTTACGCACCTGCTCCTCCTTCTCTGTCTGCACACACGCACACGCACACACACACACACACAGAGGCAAAAAGGAGGGACCAGAGAGAGATGGCAGAAGGGGAAAGAAGAGAGGATAAAGGAAGGAGTGAAACAGAAAGAGGTTGGATTACTGAAGACGAGGCTCGGTTACGCTCGCTCAAAGGGAGCGTAATCTGCCTAATCTTCACAGGTCTTTAGACGCAGATAGCAATAGGCTGAAGGAACTATTTTATTTTTTTCCTGAAAAGTAGTTCCCGGAACTAAAGGTTCTGGGTACTTTTGGTGGGAACACGGCTATAGTAAATTACCTTGAACTGCAGATCAAATGAAAACTTTTTTTGTGTGCAGCTGGGTTGACGAATTCGGAACGTCATCTGGTTTTCGATTTAGCCTTATTAACCTTGCTAGACATCGTTAAACTATCAGTCTTGAACGCACCACCAAACATATCGTCACTTTTATTGCCCCTTCGATATTGCCCCAAAGAGTTACATTGCAGCCAGGGGTCACTCTCGCTCAATACCGGACAAAAACCGTCGTCCGCATCGGTCACTTCGACCCAAAAAGGTGTCCGGGTTGGAAAAACCCGGAAGTCACCCTTTAACGTGTCACTGTGCCCCCACAAGAGGGCGCTTCGCACGCACGTCCACCCGACAGACCGACGGAGAGCGCGTCCGTCACCTTGTCCTTGCGGAGCATGTCGAGCTGCGTGCGCGAGGCCGTGTGCGCGTTGAGCGTCTCCATCTCCCGGTCCAGACGCCTCCGCCTGTCCTCCAGCTGCGCCCGCTCGCCCTGCAGCACCACCACCTCCGCCTTCAGGGCCTCCACGCTGGAGCTCTGCAGCGCCGTCTGCAGCTCGCGCTCCTGGCGGGGGGTCGGACACACGGAAAACACATTACTTCATGTTCTACTATCAGGTAGCGATGATGATGATGACAGTGTGACACTTATTATCACCGACCGAGCGAGCCGATTGGTCAACGAGACCGTTAGAACGTGATCAAATGAGCATGACGGCACATCTAGCCGCGCTCAAATGAAAAACCGCCTCAGCACTGGGAATATCACTCCGCCATCGATTCGACCCACAACGCGGCACATCTGTGAACAACGAATCTACGAGATTGTCCTATAAACACGTTCCTGTGTTTACACGTGTTCCCACGATCTCTAGAAAGCATTAGCTCAATCTGGCTGGCTGACCCAAAAAGACAAAGTGTGTGTGCGTTAAGACTCGTGCACCGTGGCCTGCTCACATGCTTAGCCAGCTCGTGCTCCAGCTCCTGCAGGCGTCCAGAGGAGCCGTCCAGGCGCCGCAGCTCGGCCTGCAGGTTCCTCAGCTCCTGCTGCTTCCGGGCCTGCAGGTCCTTCTTCAGCGCCACGGCGCTCTCCAGGCCGGTCTTCTTGTCGCGCGTCTCATCCATGCACTGCTGCTTCTGGTGCTCCTTCTCCTGCAGGTCCGCCTGGAGACAGAAAGACACTTTGTCGTCGTTGGGTGGGGGCAGGGCTGCCGGCTCCCTGTAAGCACCACCTTCAAGGGTTGACTGAGATTGTTTTAGATTTTGGATATCGGAATATCGTGATGAGGCAGACGTGTTTTCCTGGTTTTAAAGGCTGCATTACAGTAAATAATTTGAACATACCAGACTGTTCTAGCTGTTCTATTATTTGCCTTTACCTACTTAGACATCATATCCACATTACTGATTGATTATTTATCAAAAGTCTCACGTATATACAGGAGAATAGGTTTTGCAATGTGGTTATTTTATATAGACCATTTATGTATTGACTTACAAGAAAACATGCTATATCGTGATATACATCCTTAACGAGATATTCAATGATTTTGGCCGTAACGTCTGGCCCTAGTTCATCATCTCTTGTACCATAATCTGATTGGCTGCGCTCTTCTCCTGGTCCAGCCTCTCTGTGACGTGGCGATGGAAGTTGTGCAGCTGTGATTGGCTGAAGGGCGTGCGGTCGAAGCCGTCCAGCTCCAGATAGGAGGACAAGGAGCGCACCTGGCAACAGGGGAGGACGTAAACACACATTTCATCCCACCATCACCTCACACCACAGATACGTTCCTGTCAACGCCGCTCACCTGAGCATCACGGGTCGTTACGTTCTGTGAGTGGCGGTCAGCCTCTTGGTCCAAACGACCTGGACAGAATAACAGGTCAGCAGGGGGCCTCCATCTTAACCAACCAGCCGGCAGTCAGTCAAACAGTCAGTCGGTCGGTCTCTCATCCATTCATTATTCTATCCATCTTCAGTGTCCACTCCCATCTCTCTCAACTAGGCTTGTCACGGGGCGACACTGTGCACCAGCCCCCACCGGTGTCATTATGTTCATACAATGGTATTATTTTTTATTAAATGTATTTTATATTATAAGTACATTTGTAGAGCTTCAACATTGACAGCCTATTGTCGACAAAAAAGCATCTGCCAAATGCCCTAAATGTAAATGTATTTTGTATTGTCGGAGAGCGCTAGCAACAATAACTGCTCCCCAGAAGAAGCTCCACACAACCACGCATCATACCATGAGGGCAATTTGGCAGGGTCCAAAATTACAGTCAATGGCTGATAGAATTGACCATTTTGCAGGTAAGAACACCTTATATTTATTTATTTATTTATTTACATTTATAAGATGCACATGTGTGTGTGTGTATGTGTGTGCATATACCTTGTTCCACCAGCAGCTCGGACTTGACCCTGGTGAGTCTCTGGCACTCTCGGGCGGCTCTCTCCATCTCCTTCTGGCAGTCAGTCAGCCTCCTCTCCTTCGCCCGCACCATCTTCTGGTGGTTCTGGTACTGGTCCTGGAGCTGCTCGTCAGAACCCTGGAACACCTGTTGACGACCACACACCTGTAAATAACCACACCTTGACGACCACACCTGTTAATGACCACACCTGTTAATGACCACATGTTGACGACCACATCTGTTAATGACCACACCTGTTAATGACCACACCTGTTAATGACCACACCTGTTAATGACCACACCTTGACAACAAACCTGTTAATGACCACACCTGTTAATGACCACACCTTAACGACCACACCTGTTAATGACCACTCCTAGCGACCACGCCTGTTAACTACTACACCTTAATGACGACACTAACTACCACACTGTAACACCTTAATTACAATACCAGACAAAACAACCAGACGATAATATGCACACCTTAACGACCACACCATAATGGCCAACACCTTAACGAGCAACACCTTAACAAGCAACGCCTTAACGACCACCAAACAGCACGTTAATACCAAAAAATATATAAAGAACCAGAAATGAACTCTGCAAATGAATCTACAATTCACACAGTAGTTGTTATTTTACAGTGGTAAGATATGCTCCTGTTGTGACTATCTCCATCCCTCTCTCACTTGTTCCATGGTTTCCTCCAGCTCTTTGTTGTCCTCCTCCATCTGTCTCCTCCTGCTGTCCAGGGCCTTGATGTCGTTGTCCAGCTTCATCACCTTGCCCAGCTTTGTGTCAATGTCCACCTGCCGGTTCTAGAGAGGGAAAATCAACACGGGTATATCTTAGGGGTGCAATAGAACATGTGTGCCCCAGAAACAAAAGCAGAATTCCTATTAAAATGTGGGAAATATGTGTATCACTTCAAGTGTTACTTTCATTTTCTAGGCTTGAGCAGTGTGACACGACACTGTTGAATAATCAGTCCTTGGTACACTTATGCATTCAGACAGACAGACAGACAGACAGATGCAGACAGACCCCACCTCGAGGGGCTCGATCTGGACCTCGATCCGCTGGACGCTGTCTCGTGAGGCGACCAGCTGGGCCTCCTTGGTGGACAGCATGTCGTGGATCTGCAGGGCCTTCTCCTTCATCTGCTTCAGGTAGTGCAGCTCCACCTGGCACTCCCGCACTATCTGGGTCTTCTTCAGACGCAGCTGCCGCATGGTGTCCAGGGCCTTGATGTACCTGGAGGACAGAAGGGGAAATGTCCCTATAAGGCTAACAACAAATCAACAAATCCATACTGACACAACTATTGATCCCAGAATTGGATATGTGGCGGTGGCAGTTGGGTAGTTTGGCGAGTGCCTTATTAAAACTTAGAATGAAGAATATATGAAGAAGATGACCATGAAAAAGACATGCGCACAATCATCCAAAGACTAATTTACTTTCATCCAAATGATGAAAACATCTAATGAACCAGCAAGAGTTGTACTTTGTGGCAGCAAAGATGGAGTCAAACTTCTCCTTGAGGGCCTTGCCCTCGCTGAGGGGCCAGTTGGACTCCTCCTGGTGGCAGAAGATGACGTTGTTCAGCACCGACTTGGACACACCCAGACCAGAGATCATCTCCCGGTCCAGCTCCCCACACTTGGAGGAGAGGCTTATCTTCTCACCATTCCTACTAGGGGCACAAACATGGTTGTGACTTTGCATCGCAATCATTCAGGAGATTGACCACAGAAAAAGGGTCTAATCAAATTCAGAGACAGACTAAAATGTATACTTCGTAGAATTAATACATGGATTCAAGAATGAATCAATTCAACTGAAAAACACTCAGGCGTGTGTACAGACGGTATCACTCACAACATTTAAGCCTTACTTGTAACGGGATATGACGCCCTCTAGTGTCTTGAAGGTGTAGTTTTTGGCTTTCTGCGTGCACAACATGGAGCGCTGTACGGATACCTTCTCCCCGTTCACGTCGGTGAACATCAGCCTGATCTGGGCTCGCACCTCCGTCTCTTGGGCAGCCTACGGAGACACACCATTTCTTTAAGTCAAGGCAGCTGATTGGCTAGCTGTTTATCCTTATTGTTAGGGCACGCAATTTCATCCAATGATAGGTTATTGACTCAATTCCCGTTTTAGAACCATTATTTCAGGAGAACATACAAGGAGAAGACATGTATCAATACACCCTAAAAGATATATATATTACGTTTACACAGCGAGGCTGTGTGACGGTTCAGTTGATGAGACCAACGACAGAACTCATTTTGATTCATAGCCATTTGAACTTAAACAGAAAGTCAATACATAATGACTTCATTCATTCATAGTATTCATAGTTAAACAACAAGAAGAGTGGACATCTTTCTAAGCTCTGTGTTGTCTGTGAGAAGCAACACGCACATGTATTGGATCGGCGACATTATCTTGAGCATTTTACAACGCCAGCATATTAGCTCATCTATGAACCCCCCGCCGGTAATCCACTGTAAGCATGAACCGAGCAGCGTTAACCTATCGTCTTCTCGACTCACTTTAGGGTCGTGAACGAAGGCTGCCCCTTTGGCTCCTGGGGGAAGTTCTCCTGACGATACATACTTCAGGCACTCGATGATAGTCTAGAAACCAAAGGAAAACATGCCAAACATCATGAGGCCTTTTGCGCAACCAACAGACATATTTCTGCTGCATCAGAACACTTACACATTATCTTTTTGGATACGTATATTCTAATATTCATGAAATATTTGAAATGTTTACAGTTTTTCCTGCTCCGTTGGGTCCAACCAGAATGGTGAGAGGGCTGAAGAAGGAGATGATTTGTTTGTCTTTGTCCTCAATGCCAAAACTCCTCACTCCCTGGATGCTCATCTTATCGATCTTTGACATCTTTTCTTAGATAACTTTAAGTTTCACTTAGTGAGAAAAGTGTGCTGCAACTATGTGAAGGAGACAGACAGGCAGGCAGACAGACAGACATACAGACAAGACATACAGACACAAACTTTGAGACTGACGTCAAGTAACATAAAACGTAATTCTATAACGTATGTATAATAATAACAACGTATAATACAACAATAACAGCTTTGCGCCGCGTTAATCAAAGCTATTCTGTAGTCACTGGTCGACAGAATTATAACAAGAAACAACGCAAACGTTGGCAGGTTATACAGCGGTTGTTACACGGCGTGTTCATCACGTCACAAGGGATATATTTGCTGCGTTATTACTTATGTTACATGTGCTTTACAATCTACATTGTATGTTGTTGTGAACCGCGGTGCCACTTTCGACCCTGATTCCCCTCGACAGGACACGAAGCTGCAGAGTAATCGGCTAGCTTGCAGTGCAAACCAGGCTCTTTTAAATTGAATAGTGTCGCCTGGCTTTTAGACACACGGTGGTCCTGGCCGGTGTAGTAATGTGTGCAGGATACCTTAAGGAAGAGAGCAGCGGAGTTCAGACGCCACGCTGTTCGTCGTACGGGACACTGAACTGCGTCCCAACCTCGGTTTTCGCGCAAAGTGACACGTGACGTAACTTCCGTGCGGCGTGCGCACGCTTTACGGTACGTACAATACTTTGTATGCACTGTGAAATAATGACGCTCGATAAAAGTTAATTCATCTTGAATAAAAGTGACGCGAACTGAAAAAGGGCGCTACTTGGACTAGTATTTTAGACCTATGCCCCCACAAGATGATGTTTGGTGAAGTGATCCAGAATGTTAAAGGTCAAATAAGAACTGTTCATATGAGCAGACACTTTTCCGCTTAATCCGCTGTCAGAAGGGTGTGTTGCTTAGCCTGTGTGTGTGTGTGCTCTAAAGTAAGATATATCAGCTCTGCCTCAGCCGAACCCAGTGGTTACACCTCCACTGTAACACTCTCCTCTCATCCTTCTTCTCTCCTCCTCAGGTATGGTACGCCCCCCCCACCCCCAGCCTTAATCAGCTTGGCTGTCTCTCCATCCTCCCATCTCTCTCTCTCTTCGGTCGAAATGAAAATGTCACATATTAATATATTTAAAAAATACAATGGTTGTCTAACGGTTAGGATGTTTTAGCCTCATGAGACATTGACAGCCGTGTGGTTTCAATTCATCCACAGCATCTGGGGGCACGCAGGTGCAGAAGAACAGCCTTATCATTGTGGAGGAGTGCTATCCCAAGCCCTGTAGCTCTTAGCACACTCTGACTTCAACAAGCAGTCTACCGCACGGCTCATGTTCCAGAAAATGTATTTCTTATGAAGACGGCAGCAAACGCTCAGATGCATTTTATATATATATATAAAAGTTGATCTGGTTATTGCTTGATCACCGAGTTGGTTAACTACACGAAGGGAAGTCAAATACGATGTTCCTCCTGCAACAGTTAAAATCCAAAAACTTGCATCCAACGGTTTTTATTTTCTTACTCATACAAAAGTTAGTGGCAAACAAGAGGTTTAGACTACAAACTACAGATTAGACAGTGTACACCGAGCGGTGGAAGAGAACGACAGCTCTTTCTCACATTCATGGGTTCACACTTGACTTGTGTGTCCTGAAAAGGAAAGAGAAGCCCGCTCAAATACATGTTGGCATCACAAGCTTCCACCTGCGTTTTGTGACACGACCATTTGTTCTGCTAAGTGTTGGCTACTCTCGGACACCGTGTTAAAAAGCAGAGACGCGTAGCTAAACCACCATATTATGGACATGGCACAGAACGTTCTCGAGCATTATTGCTGTAACTAACAAAATATATATTTTGTTTCCTTCACAGGCAGGAATAATCTAACGACTGAAGACGCCGACGGTGATTGATGGCACACAGGGGAGCATTCGGTTGTACAAGTTGACCCGTGCAGCTGTAATAATGAACTTTTGGGGGTTTTTTAATACAAGATTGAAAACACGCACAAACCTTTACGTACTAATCGTCCAGCATTTGAACAACAACGGCAACAGCAACGGCAAAAACAGTTACACGTAGACCGGGCTTACAATGTCCTTCAATGTCATAATCGAGGTTTGGGGGGGGGGTTTAAAAAGAAAGACAAACAAAAAGGTGAATCCTATATGAAATGACGCGGCAGCAGCTGCGCTTCGAGGTCATAGGGCGTCGTAGTCGTCCTCGTCCTCGTGCTTCCTCTTGAGCGACTCGCCGGCCGAGCTCTGCGACACCATGTTGGTGGTGATGAGGATGTTCTTGGAGCCGATCAGAGACGGGTTGATGAGGACGTTCTGCACCGTCGGAGCGGACGCCGTGGCTGGCGCGGGGAAATGGGAAAACTATGAAGCACTCGCGCACTCATCAGTGTGTTTGGAATAGATTGATAGATGATATAGATTGTATTCTCAAAGAAGGATATTGATCGTTTACTGTTCACTGATATTTAGCAAGATTAGATGTGGTAGGCAGAGTGTAAGGTATGTAGATATGTTCTGGGTTCGAACCCAGAACCTAATCCAAGGTTCTGGGTTCATTATTATGATTATGATTATTATTATTATTATTTTGATTGCGGGTTGAGAGCACAAACTGAGAAGGCTTGGTGGTACCTGTTTTGGACACGACAGTCTGTGAACTGGGGATTTGAACAGTGAAGCGCTGGCCAGACAAGGACAAAGGGGTCGTGACCTTGGTGGTGACAGAGGGCGTGCCTGCAGACATGGTGGGGAAGAGGCTGGGACCGTTACTACACAGCAATACATGAGGTCGGCATAGTGGCATGATTATAGACTTCCCAAAGCCAAACTGGTGGTTGCTTTTTTGGATTTTGAATGAATGCTACAAAATCGAGCAATTAGCAACGTTGACATTCATCAGAAATAATTCAAACTGTTTAGTTGGGCATGCGTGTCTCACCCAGGGTTGGCGTGCTGGGCCTGCTCGACACCGATCCAACACTGAGTCGTGGCACTGTTATCCTGCCTCCCGACGACGGAACCTAGTAGGACCCAAGTTTCCATGGCAACACTTCTTAGAAAACTACTGAACAAATCCAGCTGGTCCCAAGTCTTAATAATGCGTGCACGTGCATCTCTTCCAATACTAAGACAGGACAATGTGCTTAGTGCAGTCCAACTGAAACTCCAATTTAAAACAAATATTTTCCCTCCAAAAATACACTCAAATAACAATGGCTTTCAGGGTGAGAAAAAGAAGACATTTGAATGTAGAACCCTGGATCACCGGTGACTTCAGCGGTCTGCGTACCTTTTTCTGGATGGACTTGAGTCTGTAATTGGGGGCTGTGAGGCAGTAGCGGTCTGGGGGCAGCCGGGGGCCGGTGTAGGGCTTGATCAGCGGAAGAGGAGTCTGGTTCTTCTGCCTGGCAACCTCAAGTAGGAACTGGAAACACAGCAGAGTGCCAAATAAGGAGAAATTAAAGGTTCATTATCAGTCTACCAAGAGAAAAATAGGAATCATTTTAATCATTATTAGAGTAGTTACAAATCACATACAACATTACCATTCCATGTCATTTAGCAGACTTGTATACAAACCTATAGTGAATGTATCTATATGGTCACTTATGGGTAGGTAGAGGTTAGGCATCTAGCTTGGCTGGGAGTCAAGCACCCTAACCACTAGCCTATCGTGCCTTGTGTGTTTATTTTCGTCATGTATTGGTTTGTGAATGAAATCCAATTTGTGTTGTGTATGTGCGATCGCCTGCTTTTGGTCCACTAATCTGTCAGAAGAAACAAGGTGCAGACTTACATCTCTGGGGGGCGGCGAGGTGAACGACTGGTCCATGCGACACTGGATCGCCAGCTTAATGTCCTCTGCGTCTACGCTGGACTTCTTGGCGTGTGTGGCGTAAATCTTTGCGTCCTCAATAATGGTGGTTACATATCCTATGAGACAATGTGATATTAGTTTGGTCCAAACTTGGAAGAAAAAGGTTGTTGTTGACATATCCTAATTGTAGTGTGTTGGAAACAGCGCTCGTTTTCTATCCAATCTTTATGGATCATGTAAATAATCTCTATTTGGAAGGTTATCCTACTAACTAACTTACTGTATGTAAACTCCAACATCTGGTTGATGACTCTGGGCTCGTACTCTGTGATTCCCATATCTTTGAGAATCTGGATCATCACCTGACAAGACAGTAAAGAGACCCATATGAGCAATGCCAACACAACACACACAAAAGTGCATGTCGCGTGTAGAGCGGGTCTTTTGAAGGGACCATGATAACAGGACATATCATCATATCTGCATGAAGGATGTTGTACACTTGATGACAGCGACGCGCTACCTTTCCACTGAACATTTAGGATAGCACAACATCCTAGATGCACCATTTAGAGAACAGATGGGTCAACGTGAACCCATTTATATCCAGGAGCTCACGAAACAGAAACATCACTGCAAAGCCAGACTAAGCTAAACCCAGAGATGTTGCTAATGCTAACCCTCATGCTAGCAGGTTCAGGGGTAACATAGCTTCGATATGTCACCAACAGATATGAGATTTTACACGTCTGCCTATGTCTTAGACGAATGTAATAGAAAATATCTAATTCAACTAGTGTTTGATATCATTATATCAATACTATATAGTAATAAAGACCTGTGCATCTTTGGGAAGCGTTTTTGGGGAAGCCATTTTCCTTGTTTTGCGCCTCTGATTCTTTTTCGTCTAAAATCTAGAAATCATGTAGCGCACGCTACCGCCACCTACTGGTACCTGTGTTCATACGGCGACACCATTAATATACGTATATACACTATATAGGCTATTATTATTGTATTGTATAATGTATGTATGTATCGATTGATTGATTGATTGAATGATTGATTGAAACTATGGCTGTTGCTGTTGTCAGTGTTATTGGACAGACCTTATTTTTCTAAGAAAAAAACCCAAACTAAATATTAAAATAAAATCTTTATTTTAATGAATTTCACAAACGTTTATTTGTGTATCACTTATTTGACGAATTCTCAAGAATATTTTTAACCGATCTTATTTCATCTGAATAACATGCAAAACGCCGACAGGTGGCGGTCATATCTATGTTACGAACGCTCTTAGGAACCTGTCGTTCATATTCAAGTTTCCTCAGAGAGTGAATACATGTGAATCTGAACGATATCAAAATGAGAATGATCTGACAAATAAGTAAGTAACAACAATGGAAAACACAATCTGGCGTGTGTGTGCGCATGTGTTCGTGTACGTGTGCGCGCGCGCGCGCGTGTGTGTGTGTGTGTGTGTGTGTGTGAGACAGAGAAACAGAGAGAAAGCGGGAGAAAGACAGACACTGACACTGAGAGAGACAGAGACAGAGTGAGTGTGTGTGTGTGTGTGCGTGTGTGTGTAACACTTAAACTGATATCTTTGCATCAAAAAAAATGTCCATCTTTGATTCTGGAGGAGCAGCGTCCCCATATGACCTGATAAGGTGAATTCTCAACAGCCATAAATGACACATAATGACACATAAACTGTAAATGAATACTGATCGCAAACAAGGCTCTGAAATTAAACTGCCTGCCTGTTAAACAACTGCCTGCCATTTGTTGAAAATGATAGCTTTTGTAAGTTTGCATCCAAACATTTTGTAGATACTTATGTTGTTAAAAATCAAATGATCGGAAAGTCCATAATGGGTATGCAATTCAAAATGTTTTCAACTTCAGCAAATCAATAGCAATGACAAAACTAAATTTACATTTTACATTTATAAACTTTGACGTTTTCACTTTTTCCTATCAAAGTTCCATGCACTGTGAGATGTAAAATATTTAGTATGTCTTATATTATTTATCTGTGATTCCTTTTCTGACTCCGATATCAGTGCACCTAATTGTGTTAGCTTGCTCTCTTTCAAAAGCTCTCTTTCTTACTCTCTATCACCACTGCTCTGTCCACTGCTCTGTCCACTGCTCTGTCCACTGCTCTGACCACTGCTCTGTCCACTGCTCTGTCCACTGCTCTGTCCACTGCTCTGTCCACTGCTCTGACCACTTGTCTCTGTCTTTGTTTGCTCATATCCTACGTCTCTTTTCCTCACTCTCTCTGATCATTTGAAATCATTAGACTTTACTTATCTGAATAACAAGGAGGTTATAGCACACAATACATAGCATAATAATAATATGATTGGTATTATTATTATATAGTACTATATAATATAGTATTATTATTATTAGTAGAAGTAGTAGTAGTAGTTAGTCGTAGTAGTAGTAGTAGTAGTAGTATATAAATATTAATTATTCATTACTAATTATTATTATACAAACTTTCCTCTCTCTTTCTTTCTCTCCCTCTCTCACACATTTTCATTCTCACTCTCCCTCGCTCTCTCTCCCAGCCTATGAGCCCTGCAGAGACACACAGTGACAGGGGAAGTGCTTTGATGTTTGCATCATAGAGAGCCCAGTCGGCCCGGGGAAGTCACACAGGAACATCACAATGGAGGACAGGCTCTCTCTCTCTCCCAACGCTGAGAAGAGAAAGGCTTCCCTGACACAGGTCAGGTCGCGGGAAAAACTAAAGTACACATGAACCCCCATATACAAATTAAACAAGGGAGGCTACAAGGTAAAACACATGAAGTACAATGTGGCTTATATGAGTATTTCCATTCCAATTACTCATTTCACAATCACGCCTGCGAACGGCGATCCTTATAATATACAAAGAAACCATGCATTTGTCATTTAAATCAAAGGCTTTGTCTTTCAGACGGTGTCTTTTTATTTGAGGATGTGCTCGTGTTAACACATTTAAAGAATGAAGCACGTGGACGGAATGAGACACGCATGCTTCATCCATAGTCACTAACAATGAGAAGAGCCTAGCATGTGATGTGTGTTGTTGTTTCATGATGTCATCTTAACTGTGCTGCCTTGGCCACGTTCCCATGCTCGATATCAGCGGGACTGACTTGTTTCAATAAAGGTTTAACTTTGACCCATCCATCAGCCATACAGCGCACACACACACACACACACACATGTTATATATATATATACACACACACACTCACACACACACACACACACACATATATACATTTAAAAAAAAGGATTATATACACACACATTAATTTACAGTGCGCCACTGTTTATGAGTGGGTGTGTGCACACACATGCATGTGTGTGTGTCAGTGAGGTGAGGGCAAACCAGGTGATATGGTGAATAGCTGTGTGTGCGTGTGTGTGAGCGCGTGTGTGCGCATGCGCGGGTATCCATGTGTACGTGTCTTCCCGGGGCTCTACAAACGCCTACGTACGAGCGCGTTCTCAAAATGATTAACATTTACAGCCGCGCTGCCAAACACCAGAGCCTCCAGCTCTCCTCGCTGTCCCTCGGAAACGCACGGCATCCAACGAAGAGCCCTCCGCCACCGGCTAATACTCGGTTACAGTTCACAGCGTTATCGACGTGGTCGATCAGTGAGAGGGATCACTCTCAACGTCCGTGTTGCTATTGGTGGGTTTTTTTTAACGGTTTTATCCCGAGTGACTTGGATCCGGGGAGCTGACTTCGATACATGTCATTATGGTCGGGGTCAGACATCTTGCTCGCAGGTCGACCGCAGATGTCCCAGCAGGGCACTTGTTTAGACTGGGAGTTCAACCTTGAAGTCATCACAACTATTTCAAGAGTATTGTTGTGCTACTGTATTCCTGAAATGGAGGAAAGGTCATTTCTATCATTTGAGAAAGTTTTGTATTACTGCATCACTCTTACATCATCCTGAACCCCCATGTGACCAGTGTGTGTGTGTGTGTGTGTGTATATGTGCGTGTGTGTGTGTGTGTGTGTATGTGTATACTGGCATCCCATCCATGTGGCCCTAAATGGAAAAATAGGCTACAATTAAAAATACCAAAGGTGCTATAGTGAAACAAGCCAAATGTCCATTGAGTAGTCGTGTCATCCCGGAGCCCGGCCGACTGCAGCAGGCTGTCCGTATCGTTAGAAGGGGAGACAGCTGTAGGCAGAACAGAAAGGCCGGGAATTTCAATGTAGTCATTAGCATGCAGTCAAAGTGGGGAGTCAGGAGCGTTTAAATATTCCTCTTACAAGTACTGTATTTAAAGAGCTTGCGTCAGGATTCACACCTGGCAACAGCCACACTGAATATGCCCTGGTATGTGTGTGTGTGTGTGTGTGTGTGCGTGTGTGTGTGTGTTGTGTTTGTGTGTTGTGTGTGTGTGTGTGTGTCTGTGTTTGTGTGTTGTGTGTGTGTGTCTGTGTCTGTGTTTGTGTGTTGTGTGTGTACACACGCAACTATATAATTTGGATTTGAAGGAAAATGAGTCAACATCACTGATGAGCGAATTATCTTTAATTGTGTTTGTATGTATGTGTCGGA